>SJYW01047388.1:81501-100987 GCA_006410735.1 Raphicerus campestris
CAAAAAAAACAGGCATAAATTTGGTTTCAAAAAGTAAAGTGTTTTGGAATAGCTTGGCAAAAAAACTTGTCCCAGTTGATGTTTGAATTCCCAGATGGGCAGAGTGAACTGATCTCTGAGTGTATTTATCCCAAATTCTTCCTAAACCCTGTTGAAATAAAGGTAAAATACAAAAGGAAAGTGAAGTTGCTCAGTCATGTCCAACTTTTTGCGACCTCATGAACTGTAGCCTACCAGGTTCTTCTGTCTATGGGATTTTCCAGGCAATAGTCCTGGAGTGGATTGCCATTTCCTTCTCCAGGGGGTCGTCCCAACCCGGGGATCAAACCCAAGTCTCCAGCATTGTAGACAGACGCTTTACTATCTGAGCCACCAGAGAAGTCATAAAATACAAAAGGGAATACATAAAAGTACAGATAAGATTTAAAAAAATCATTAGAGTTGCAGATAATTTGATGTACATCATAAATATGCAAAGTGCATGACATCATATTGATAGATAAGCTAAACAGAAATAGAATCAGTGCACAATATACAAAAGAGATGCAGATGGACCCTGAAGAGGGCCTCAAGTCATGTAGCAGAAGGAAAAGAAAAGTCAGAAGAACAAGGTGAGGGGAGCCTAAATGAATGTACTCCTCCATCCTGAAAGAATGTGTATATGTTTTAGACCAGGATGAACAAAAGAACTGCTCTTCAAGGAAGTGCAGTAATCTGTCTAGGAACATTAACACTCTGTACAGTAAAGGATTAACCTTGCCCAAAGAAATATTTGGCCCTTTGCCTCTAACTATTGAGAAGACCACAAAGAAAGCTGAGTGCCAAAGAACTGTTGTTTTCATATTGTGGTGCTGGGGTAGACTTTTGAGAATCCCTTGGACTGCAAGGAGACCAAAACCAGTCAATCCAAGGGGAAATCAACCCTGAATATTCACTGGAATGACTGATGCTGAAGCTGAAGCTCCAATACTTTGGCCACCTGATGCAAAGAAATGAGTTGTTGGAAAAGACCCTGATGCTGGGAAAGATTGAGGGCAGGAGGAGAAGGAGACAACAAAGGATGAGATGGTTGGATGGCATCACTGACTCAATGGACATAAGTGTGACCAAACTTCAGGTGAAAGTGGAAGAGAGAGGAGCCTGGTGTGCTACATTCCATGGGTTTGCAAAGAATTGGACTTGGGTTAGTGACAAACAACAACAAAAACAAAAACAGAGAAGTAACATCTAAACCCTTAAATGTCTTATCTGAAAATAGTGTGTTTATTTATCTGGGGACTATGCACCACCCAATATAGTTTAGTAAAGGCAGAGGAACCAGTGATCAAATCACCAACGTTATTTGGGTTGTAGAGAAGGCAAGAGAATTATAGAAAAACACCTACTCCTGCTTCATTGACTGTGTTGAAGCCGTTGACTGTTTCGATCACAATAAAATGTGGAAAATTATAGTGATAGGCCACCTTATCTCTCCTGAAAAACCTGTATGATGATTAAGAAGCAACATTTAGAACTGGATTTGGAGAAAGTGACTGATTCAAAATTGGTAAAGGAGTACAACAAAGTTGTCACCAGGTTTATTTAACTTCTATACAAAGTACATTATGCTAAATATTGGGCTGGATGAATCACAAGCTGGAATCAAGATTATCAGGAGAAATATCAACAACCTCAGATATGCAGATGATACCACTCTAATGGCAGAAAGTGAAGATGAACTAAAGAGCTTCTTAATGAGGGTGAAAGAGGAGAGTGAAAAAGTTGACTTGAAACTGAATATTAAGAAAACTAAGATCATGGCATCTTATCCCATCACTTCAAGGCAAATAGAAGGGAAAAAGTGGAAGCAGTGACAGATTTTATTTTATTTAGCTCCCAATCCCTGCAGACAGTGACTGCAACCACAAAATTAAGAGAAATTTGTTCTTTGGAAGGAAAACTATGAAAAAACTAGACAATGTACTAAAAACCAAACACATTACTTTGCCAACAAAGGTCCATGCAGTCAAAGCTATGATTTTTCCAGTACTTAAATACGGATAAGAGAGTTGGACCATAAAGAGGGCTGAGTGCCAAGGAACTGATGCTTTTGAAATGTGGGGCTGGGGTAGACTCTTGAGAGTCCCTTGGAAAACAAGGGGATCAAACCAGTCAATCCTAAAGGAAATCAACCCTAAATATTCACTAGAGGGCTGATGCTGAAGCTGAGAGTCTAATACTTTGACCGTCAGATGCAAAGAATGACTCATTGAAAAAGACTGATGCTGAGAAAGATTGAAGACAAAAGGAGAAGGGTGTGGAAGAGGATGGGATGGTTAGGTAGTATCACCAACTCAATGGACATGAATTTGATCAATCTCCAGGAGATTGTGGAGGACAGAAGAACCTGGCATGCTATGATCCATGGGGTCACAAAGAGTCAGACAAATCTTAATAACTGAACAAAAACAAATATAGTTTATATTAATAATATGGTTTGTGGTGGGAGCTTGGGCCATGTATTATTGAAAGAGCTAATTCTTATGTATGTTGATAAGGTGTCCAGGTCCCTCAAGGAGGAGGAAAGGACAAACATTTTTTTCTACATTCTTTTGACTTAGTCACATAAGACTAAGCTCTGAGTTATTATGGCAAAAATCTAAGACTAACTTTCTTCACACTAGGATCACAGCCTTGTCTACCTCAATGAAACTAATACATGCCCTGTGGGACCACCCAAGATGGGCGGGTCATGGTGGAGAGGTCTGAAAGAATGTGGTCCACTGGAAAAGGGAATGACAAACCACTTCAGTATTCTTGCCTTGAGAGCCCCATGAACAGTATGAAAAGGCAAAATGATAGGATACTGAAAGAGAAACTCCACAGGTTGGTAGGTTCCCAATATGCTACTGGAGATCAGTGGAGAAATAACTCCAGAAAGAATGAAGGGATAGGGCCAGGCAAAAACAATACCCAGTTGTGGATGTGACTGGTGATAGAAGCGAGGTCCAATGCTGTAAAGAGCAATATTCCATGAATCAAGGCAAATTGGAACTGGTCAAACAAGAGATGGCAAGAGTGAACGTCGACATTCTAGGAATGAGCAAGCTAAAATGGACTGGAATGGGTAAATTTAACTCAGATGACCGTTATATCAACTACTGTGGGCAGGAATCCCTCAGAAGAAATGGAGTAGCCATCACGGGCAACAAAAGAGTCCGAAATGCAGTACTTGGATGCAATCTTAACTATGACAGAATGATCTCTGTTCATTTCCAAGGCAAACCATTCAATAGCATGGTAATCCAAGTGTATGCCCCAACCAGTAACACTGAAGAAGCTGAAGTTGAACAGTTCTATGAAGACCTACAAGACCTTTTAGAACTAACACCCAAAAAAGATGTCCTTTTCATTATAGGGGACTGGAAAGCAAAACTAGGAAGACAAGAAACACCTGGAGTAACAGGCAAATTTGGCCTTGGAATGCGGAATAAAGCAAGGCAAGGATAATAGAATTTTGCCAAGAGAATGCACTGGTCATAACAAACACCCTCCTCCAACAACACAAGAGAAGACTCTACATGTGGACATCACCAGATGGTCAACATCAAAATCAACTGATTATATTATTTGCAGCCAAAGATGGAGAAGCTCTATATAGTCAGCAAAAACAAGACTAGGAGCTGACTGTGGCTCAGATCATGAACTCATTATGGCCAAATTCAGACCGAAATTGAAGAAATAGGGAAAACCACTAGACCATTCAGGTATGACCTAAATCAAATCCGTTATGATTATACAGTGGAAGAGAGAAATAGATTTAAGGGCCTAGATCTGATAGAGTGCCTGATGAAATACGGACTGATGTTCATGACATTGTACAGGAGACAGAGATCCAGACCATCCCCACGGAAAAGAAATGCAAAAAAGCAAAATTGCTGTCTGGGGAGGCCTTACAAATAGCTGTGAAAAGAAGAGAAGTGAAAAACAAAGGAGAAAAGGAAAGATATAAGCATCTGAATTCAGAGTTCCAAAGAATAACAAGAAGAGATAAGAAAGCCTTCCTCCACAATCAATGCAAAGAAATAGAGGAAAACAAAAGAATGGGAAAGGCTAGAGATCTCTTCAAGAGAATTACAGATACCTAGAGAACTTTTCATGCAAGATAGGCTCGATAAAGAACAGAAATGGTATGGACCTAGCAGAAGCAGAAGATATTAGGAAGTGGTGGCAAGAGTACACAGAAGAACTGTACAAAAAAGATCTTCATGACCTAGATAATCACGATGGTGTGATCACTCATCTAGAGCCAGACATCCTGAAATGTGAAGTCAAGTGGGCCTAAGAGCATCACTATGAACAAGGCTAGTGGAGGTGATGGAATTCCAGTTAAGCTATTTCAAGTCCTGAAAGATGNGTGCTGCAGTTCATGGGGTCGCAGAGTTGGACTGAGCAACTGAACTGAACTGAACTGAATGATTATATTATAACAATGTATTTTGCTCAAGGACATGTTTCTTCTTAACAGGAACCTTCTGTCTAATCTTGTTATCTTAATGTGTATTTTGTGGGAGTGGGTCTGGTAATGACCTTTACAACTTTGAGACACCTTTTGAAAAGTATATAAATCCCTTGCTAAGACTGGCCAAGGGGCCCTTTCTGCTCCCTTCTCTTTCCTATGTCAGAAGCCTCTATGAATTTTTCACTGTCTTAAACTTTTGACATTGGAAGCTCTGAGTGACTGAAGCCAAGTTTTTGGTTCTGAAGCAAAATTCTCTTCTTCAGAGACCATGGATCTGACACCATTCACTGTAAGTACCAACTTGAACTCTTGGGCAGCTTGAAGTTAAAGTAGACCACGTGGAAGGTCAGTTTTGTCTGTGTGGCCAGCTCACAATAAAAATACCTGGCTCCCACCTGGGCTGGTGATCTATTTCATATATGGTAATATACATGTTTCACTGCTATTCTCTCAAGTCACCCCACCCTCACCTTCTCCCACAGAGTTGGGAGGGGGGCTCAGGATGGAGAACACATGTACACGCAAGGCTGATTCTTGTGAATGTATGGCAAAAACCACTGCAATATTGTAAAGTAAATAGCCTCTAATTAAAATAAATTAAATTACAAAAAAAAAAAAGAAAGAAAGAAATACCCAGGACTCATGTTAACTTCCTGGTTTCATTCCATGCATATTGTCACACTGTTACTGGGAGAAGTATGTGCTGTCCATGTGACTCCACTGGGCAAATATAAGCTCCACACCTGATCTCTCATGGACTGTGCCTTAAATGCTCTTTCCCATTGCTGATTTCAATCTATATTCTTTCACTATAATAAATTGTAACTGTGAGTATAATAGCTTTGTTGAACTTGGGGTTCTTCCTAGTAAATTGTTGAACCTGAGGCTGGACTTGGGGAACTCCTGAACCCAGAGTTCTTATTGAGGGCATTGGTCTTCAGGGAATAGCCCTTCTCATCTTAGTATTTAGGTACAGACTCAGACTATTTGCCTTTTTTGTCTCTACTTTTGAAATTAAATAAGCACAGACAAGTAGAGTTTACAATAATTTCTCCTACTCAGGGAAGAGTTTATAATTGATAAATCAAGAAATAAAGAAATTTAAAAATAGGTTGGTTATGCAAACAATTTCTAGAAGAAACCACCAGAAATGATCAAAAGGAATCATCCTTGTGGAGTAAAATAAGAATCAAGGAATATATAAAAAAATTTTACCACATTTAAAAAATATTTCCATGGACCAAGTACAAGGGCCATCCAAAAGAGACAATACTTTTCAATTTCCCTTGCACTGAAATATAGTCCTGTTGCTAGATTCTAGTCAAGGAGATACAGTCAGAAATGTGTGGCAACATTGAGAAATCATCATTGGAGGCATCTACCCTTTTCTTTTTGCCTGTTTTTACTAGATGCATTCCTTTTCCCTGTTCCTTAAACCTAAATGCTATCTAGGAATGCATGTAAGAATGAAAGCCACAGACTATAGAAAGCAAACCCAAGAAGCAGTCAGAGCCTTTGAGAACAAAGCAGAATAGAGCTGTCACATGACCTTTAGACTGCATAGCTCCAAACTTTTATGTAAAGCAAAGTAGCTCTTAATTCTGCTCTAAATCAATGTTATTTTGTGCTTCCTGCACATGCACTTAAAATTAATTTTAATGCACATATATTACTTTTATCAAAGCAGATTCATGCTCTGCCACTCACTCTACTTCTCTTCTAGTCTCTTAAACTCTGTACTGCCTCTCTTTCTTTTAAATAACTATTTTCTTGACATTAGTCTTTTGATAATAAAGTCCTTGATGAAGGGCAATGGTTGTTTTGACTAAAAAAACAAAAGCTCTTGGAAAGAGCTCCCAGCTTATCTTTCCAAGCATCCTCTGAGTGAAGCAGGAAGACGGTGCTCTTTGCTAGCACACCAACAGTGTACCTAAGCGCCAATATTTTGACATCTTTGAGAAGAACAGGCTGCTGTTACTGTCAGTAAGTCCCTTAAGTTATTAGTGCAACGAAAATGGAATTTCAGATAATTATCCAATGTTAATAAAGCATTCCTTTTAGTCTTAGCAGATGTGCATAAAAACTTCTATTCCTTCCTAGATTTACATAATAATAATTATTTTTTACTTATTTGATGTCACTAGGTAAAGGTGTAATGCAAATGCAAAGTGTTTTACAGACAGACTCAAATGGGATGCTGAGAGAAACTGACAGCACCCTGGGGAGAAACAACCAGATGTTTGTCATGCACAATTCTTATCTATGGTCTGGGCTGGGGTAGACGTTCTTACAGAAACAAAAAGCAGCAAATAAAAGCTTACATATTCTTCACATTAAACAAGACAAAATGCCTTAATCTCTGGCTGCCTTTGTTCCCATGGTGAAATTATTTCACCCAGCTTCATTTCTGCAGTTCCCAGCACAAATAAAACGCCTGTGCCCCTAAGCTAAGTGGGTAACCATTGACATGCTGATTAAGCATTTACTGATTAACTGTACAGTAAGTCATTTAAATTGCTGGTGCACAGATGGGCAACATTTATTTAATTGTTTAATAGCCTGCACTCTAAAGGGAACTTGCTAATGCACCTACGATTGAGAAACAATAATGCTGTTTCAGGGAAACATGAATTGACTTACCTTTCATACACTGCAATCACCATTTGGGCAAACTTGTAAAACTTTATGTTAACTCTCATTAGTTCTTACAAGCATGGTGCTCTGAAGCAACAGAATCCTCTGTCATGCTGAGGCTCAGAGCAAAACTAACCTAAGCATTGTAGGTTTCAAAGCATCCTTGTTACTTTGTTTTTACTTCCTTAAACTTGTTTCTTATTTATATTTATTTGTCAGTTAATCTCAAAGGGAGCTTATTATTGACCAAAAGTACTTTTAGGAAATGTGAAATACTCTTCATAATAAATTGATGGCATTTTTATTACATGCGTAAACTTTCAGCTCTGGGATTCTCTTCCAATCCAAAAACTTGAATATGGACCCTTTACTTTCACCATCTGACAAAGAACAACTTGATTTAAAATCCACATTAGACCACTGAAGCTAAATTCCACAAATATTTCTCAAGCATGTATCAGGTAGTATATTAGTTTTTAACTAGCTGCTCCTTTAAAAATATAACAACATATGCAAATAAATTTTACAGGAAGGAAAGGTTTGTCAGCATAAATTTTAGAGTCGGATTGCCTGGATTCAGTCTTCCCTCTAACTCTTACCTTCTGTGTGTTACTGAACACAAGTTCATGTGCCTGATGCACTATGAAGCCAAAGAAACTGAAAAGTTTGTTTGGAGCAGAGAAAGGTTTATTGCAGGGTCAAGCAAGGAGAACAGGTGACTCTCAAAACCCCAAAACTCNTACTGAACACAAGTTCATGTGCCTGATGCACTATGAAGCCAAAGAAACTGAAAAGTTTGTTTGGAGCAGAGAAAGGTTTATTGCAGGGTCAAGCAAGGAGAACAGGTGACTCTCAAAACCCCAAAACTCCCTGATAGCTTTCAGGGAGAAATTTTTACAGGCAAAATTAGTGCTGAGGGCTGCAGGGTGGGTGACTTTCTTCTGATTTGTTGCTGGTAAGGTGGCAGTGCTTCAGGAATTTTGTGGACAACCTGAATTAACCCTAACCCTCTCCTTCTCTATTTCAGTAGGAGCCTAGTTCCTACAGAACTCAAAGATCAGGATTTTGATTTAATCACCATACTACAGTTTCTTAATTGTTTTTCTCTGTAATTTGTTTCTGTATTCCCTTACTCTCCAGTTTAGCAATAGTTTGACTCTGCTCTTTCATATTCAGGAAGGTGTAAGAGGCTGAAGACTGACTTTATTCTTCAAATAAAAAACTGGTGAGACAGAAATGCTTTTGTACCTAAAGGAGTTTTTGGGCCTAGNTTGTTTCTGTATTCCCTTACTCTCCAGTTTAGCAATAGTTTGACTCTGCTCTTTCATATTCAGGAAGGTGTAAGAGGCTGAAGACTGACTTTATTCTTCAAATAAAAAACTGGTGAGACAGAAATGCTTTTGTACCTAAAGGAGTCTTTGGGCCTAGAAAAGAAGACAATAGTCTCAAAGGCCCTTGCTGAATCATCTAATTTCAGAGAAAACAAAACCAAAATTTAGGTCCCACCCTAATGCTCCAGGCCAGTTGTATCTATCTAGGACTTATCACCCATTATCCAGAAACTTTCCACCCCCTACATCTGCCAGAGACATCACCTCCTGCCAGAAGATTTATCACCCCCTGCCAATGGCACCCCACTCCAGTACTCTTGCCTGGAAAATCCCATGGATGGAGGAACCTGATAGGCTGCAGTCCACGAGGTCTCGNAGAAAAGAAGACAATAGTCTCAAAGGCCCTTGCTGAATCATCTAATTTCAGAGAAAACAAAACCAAAATTTAGGTCCCACACTAATGCCCCAGGCCAGTTGTATCTATCTAGGACTTATCACCCATTATCCAGAAACTTTCCACCCCCTACATCTGCCAGAGACTTATCACCTCCTGCCAGAAGATTTACCACCCCCTACCAATGGCACCCCACTCCAGTACTCTTGCCTGGAAAATCCCATGGATGGAGGAACTTGGTAGGCTGCAGTCCACGAGGTCTTGAAGAGTCAGACATGACTGAGCAACTTCACTTTCACTTTTCACTTGCATGCATTGGAAAAGGAAATGGCAACCCACTCCAGTGTTCTCGCCTGGAGAATCCCAGGGACGGCGGAGTCTGCTGGGCTGCCATCTACGGGGTTGCACAGAGTCGGACACGACTGCAGTGACTTAGCAGCAGCAGCAGCAGCAGCCCAACTACAAATGCCATCTCAACTAAAGAATATCCAAAACATCCTGCCTGACTAACATTTCCCTTATTGCTTCCACAAACCTCTCTTTAAATATGGAGCCTCCCCAATCCCTCTTGCACTCAGCCTGGTCCTTAGGCCGACTGTCACCCTTCTTTGCCTGAACAAAGGCAACCTACTTCTGTTAAGGTGGTCTCTCCTTTTCTGCCTTAGCCCGAACTATACCTTACAGTACCTGGGAAAGCCTCCCAGTGTCTTGTTCAGTTTCATGTGCAATGTAGGCAAAAATGAAAATAATAATATTAATACTTGTTATGGACTGAACTGTGCTCTTTGAGAAAGGTACACAGAAGTCCTAATCCCCAGTACCTCAGAATGTGACCTTATTTGGGAATATGATGTTTAAGAGGTAATCAAGTTAAA
Organism: Raphicerus campestris; assembly: GCA_006410735.1. Classification (NCBI taxonomy): domain Eukaryota; kingdom Metazoa; phylum Chordata; class Mammalia; order Artiodactyla; family Bovidae; genus Raphicerus; species Raphicerus campestris. Next base: position 91,237 of record SJYW01047388.1, read on the forward strand.
ATGAGGTCATCAGTATGGGTCCTAATACATTATATTACTGGTCCTCATATAGAAGAGAAATTTAGACACAGAGATAGGTACATGCAGAAGAACAATGATGTGAAGATGTGCAGAAGGAAAACATGGAGAGATAGACAGAGACTGGACTGAAGGAAATATCAAGGAAATCCAAGGGTTGCAAGCCACCACTAGATGCTAGGAAGAGGGAAAGAAGGTTCTACCTAGAGTCTTAGAATGTGGCCATGCCAAAACTTGATTTCAGACTTCTAGCCTCCAAAACTATTAGAGAATACATTTTGATTGCTTTGTCACCCAGCTGTAGTTCTTAGTGCAGCAAAAGGAAAAAATACACCACTTCTTGGATTTGTGGTGAAAGCATTAAGAAAATTAATGTATTAAAGTGAAATTGTGTAACTCAGATTGGAACTCGAATCCATGGTCTTTTAATTGAGATCACAAATATGGTCTCAGGACTTAATGAAGTTATTAATGTTTCATCACAGAAAGAATTCACTGAGAGACAAAGTGATAGGTAAGAAGTGGATTTATTTAGAGAGGAACAAGCTCCATAGAGTGTGAACTATCTTAGAAAGTGAGAGGCCCCAAAATATATGCAGTTAGCTTGTATGGGCTGGAAAAATATACAGTCTAAAACTGGGAGGATTATTCCAATTCTTTCAGGGAAAGGACAAGGATTTCCAGGAATTGCACCACCACCCACTTTTTGAAATTTCATGGNAGGTAAGAAGTGGATTTATTTAGAGAGGAACAAGCTCCATAGAGTGTGAACTATCTTAGAAAGTGAGAGGCCCCAAAATACATGCAGTTAACTTGTATGGGCTGGAAAAATATACAGTCTAAAATTGGGAGGATTATTCCAATTCTTTCAGGGAAAGGACAGGGATTTCCAGGAATTGCACCACCACCCACTTTTTGAAATTTCATGGTCAGCCTCAGAACTGCCATGGTGCTGGTGGGTGTGTCATTTAGATGCACCGTAAAAGTCATAAAAATTTTGAGATTAATAAATATTTACTCATTTAAGCTACAAATTTGTGGACTAAATGATCTTTCTCCTATATTCCTGAGATATCTTGTTGTCTACCTCTACATTATATTTAATGGAAATCATGCCACTGATCATAGTGCATGCATTGTTCTAAGTACTTTTGATAGGGGAGAAAAGGGGACAGGGCACAATCTTTAAAAGTATGACACAGCCACTGTTGTTCAGTTGCTCAGTCACGTCCAACTCTTTGCAACCTCATGGGCTATAGCCCATTGGGCATCCCTGTCCTTCACCATCTCTCAGAGCCTGCTCAAACTAATGTCTGTTGTGATGCCATCCAACCATATCATCCTCTGTCATCCCCTTCTCCTTCTGTCTTCAGTCTTTCCCAGCATTAGGATCTTTTCTGATGAGTCAGCTCTTCACATCAGATGGCCAAAATATTGGAGTTTCAGTTTCAACATCAGTCCTTCCAATGAATATTCAGTGTTGATTTCCTTGGGATTGACTGGTTTGATCTCCTTTCTGTCCAAGGGACTCTCCAGAGTCTTCTCAAATACCACAGTTCAAAAGCATCAGTTCTTTAGTGTTCAGCATTCTTCATGGTTCAACTCTCACATCTATATATGACTGCTGGGAAAATAATGTTGGAAAAGTAATGTCTCTGCTTTTTAATATGCTGTCTAGGTTTGTCATAGCTTTTCTTCCAGGGAGCAATTATCCTTTAATATCATGGCTGCAGTCACCACCTGCAGTGACATAGCCATGAGTGAGTGAAGTCGCTCAGCTGTGTCCGACTCTTTGCGACCCCATGGACTGTAGCCTATCAAGCTCCTCCGTCTATGGGATTTTCCAGGCAAGAGTGCTGAAGTGGATTGCCATTTTCTTCTCCAGGGGATCATCCTGACCCAGGAATCGAACTCAGGTCTCCCGCATTGCAGGCAGATGCTTTACCGTCTGAGTCACCAGACAAAGCCATAGAACATGACAAAAACTGGTTAGAAATAACTAGGTCCAAGGTGGTGGAAGATTTAACTTCCAGTAGACCTTGAGACTCATTATTTGCTCACTGCATACATTAACATGCTAAATGACACACTTACCAGTGCCAGGACAGCTCCAAGGACGACCTTAAAACACCATAAAAGTGGGCAGGAGCCTGATTCCTGGAAATCTCTGCCCACCTTCCCCCAAATAGTTAAAATGGTCCTCCTACTCATTAGCTTAAGAAATTACCCACCCTACAAGTGAGACTACTCTCCCTTTTGAGGATTCTAGCCAGTTTTTGTCTTGTCCTTTGACTTTTGCTTTTTGTTGCTTTTGTTATTTTAATTACTAAAAGGATGCTATCTACAGCTGTAAGCATACCTAAAGACTGCCTTGAGAAACTGCCCCTCTGACTGAATGTAAACTAAAGTGTCTTTGTTTAGCTAACAGGGAGATATTCTGACCCTGCCCACCTGAGAATCTTGCAGAAAAGAAATGAACACACTCTTCCCCATGCTGGCCAAGCCAAGAGATATTTTGAAAGACTAATGGCCTTTTCACTTTACTTCCTCCCTTCCTCCCCTCTCTGTTCTATAAAAGAAACTGGAATTCAGACCCCCATAAGATAGTTTTTGGGGACAATAATCCACCATCTTCTTGGTCGGTGGGCTTTCTGAATAAAGTTGCTATTCCTTGCCTCAACACCTTGTCTCTCAATTTATTGGGCTGCCATGCAGCCAGTAGAGTGAGTGAGCTTGGGCTCGGTTACACCTCCTTGGCCTGAGAGTGGGTTCTTGTCTTACACTCAGAAATGAAGTGTCTAAGGAGACATATGTGCTGACAAAGAAAATACTTGATTGGGATGGCCCCCTGGTCAGGAGCAGCAGAATAAGGGAATCCAGGAAAATTGAGAATTGTTCTGCCACATGGCTCATGTCTCAGGTTTTATGGCAGTGACATTAATTTCCAGATTGTCTCTGGCCAATCATCTGGCCTATATCTGGTCTGAATCAGGGTCCTTCCTGGTGGCATGTACATCTCTCAGCCAAGATGGATTCCAGAGTGCAGGATTCTGGGCTGTTGGTAGGACAATATTATGGGTTGGTGTCTCTTCCTTCCTTTTGGCCCCTCCCAAATTTTCCTGGTTGGTTTATAGTAATAGCACTGTGTTCCTTTTCAGGACCTCCTGCTTTGAGATAATTCATGCAAGTGGGTATCATTATCACTGACAAAAACACCAACCACTTCGGTCATTGGTATCCTAACAAAACTATTGGATAGGACCATGATCTCATCTGAAGACTCAGCTCAGTGGGGAGTAGGGAAGACATCTCTTCCATTATATTTCTTGAGTCTGTAGTTGGTTATAATGTTACTGAATTAGCACATGTGGACCCTGCTCAGGCCCTAGCCAGGCTCAAGCTCTCTGCCTCACTGGTAAAGCATTCTTTTTCTGTTTGGAATTAAGTAACAAAATTTTAAAAAACAAACAAACAAACAAACAAAAAACACACAAAGCTGAGGTTGACACAGCACAAACTTTAGTCAGTGGTCAAAGAATGGAGAAGGAATGAATCACAGATTAACTTCCGGTCCATGTGGTGAGAGGGATTTAATCTTAAAGGTAGAGAGAGTGAGGTTCAGGATGGGGAGGCATATGAACTGGGAAATGGCAGGGCTTTCCAAGGGAGTGAGGTGTCACTCCCTTCTCACTCTTTACTGCTCTTAATGTCTGATCATGGCCACTGGTAGGTGTGTCATTTTGAGATAAGAGATGGATAGGTTCCAGGTTGGACATTTACAATCACTCAGCCTCCTCTTTGCATTTCCTGAGCAAGAGATAGGTGGGCTCCAGTTAGGAAATTTACAACCAGCCCCCATTTGCTCTTGGAGATGGAAGTGACAACAGAAACAGGGTCAATTACTAGTCATTGTCTCTTATAAACACCTCAAGGGAATAATGCCAAGGACAAGGCAAAAACCCTTCTGAGAAAAAGACAAAGGAGACACTGCACATGTGCAGAAAAGCTCCTTGAGGTCAAAAGTCAAAGGATAATTCCAGGCCATAATGAGCTTGCTCCTCAAGAAGCCTTCATTCTGAGACCCCCTCTTGGTAGAGGGGTTTGTGCACACCCCAGGGCAGTGTCCCAGGATAGGTCAGGTGTGGAGACATGATACCAGATGGCTGACATGAAAGAAGGCAAAAAACCCCGAAGAACTGCCTTATATAATGACTTAGCTGCTTCTTTATTGCTCTCCTCCTCACTAGGCGAGATGCCTACATCCTTTCTCTCTGGGTGTGTATCTCTGCCTTACTTCTATCTCAAATAGTTTCTCTGTGTGCTCTCCTACTTGTTACTCTGCTATGTCAAAATAAAAAAACTTTGTACCTGCATTTATAGTTTCCATCTCTATGATAAATACATTTTTCACTGGGGGCAAAGATCCAGGAAAAATTAGATTCTAGCCTCTAGCCTTTGCTGTTTGGTGGCTAAGATTTCTAGTTTTCATCCAGGCTACTCAGGCTCAAGTCCTGGACAGGGAATTAAGATCTGGCTTCATGCCACTGTTTTCTGCTCCCTCACTGAGATCAATCTAATAAGCTAATATGTAGTAAAAACCATGTATAATTACACTCAAGGTCTGCTGGAGGTCAGATTTGTTGTCATCTTGGCCCCAGATGGGTCCATCAGGGGTTTTGTTTGTTTGTTTATAACTTCCTTTCATGTTTCTGGACCCTTTAACTTAAAGATTTACGTTAACTTCTGCTAAAGGTGGGAATTGAAGGGTTTTCAGCAAAAACTTGGAGCATCTCTGGCAATACAATCATGGCCATAGACTTCCTCCAAAAGCTGTTTATTGGAAGAAGACAAGGGGCATAAATAGCAGAAAATATGAGTAAGTTTGGGAATCAAAAAACAGAGTCAACCTAAACTCTCCTCCCTGGGAGAATTGAAAATATGGAAAACCTCTTTAGACTTACATTGATATGTTACAAGAGGTATAGGCTAAAAATACCCGCAGAGAATTTCTAAAGAGATTGACCTAAGTAACTGGAGAGTTCCAATTCTTTGTTTACACTCCAAAATGTAACAGAATATAAGGCCAGCTGAGAAAACCTGACCTGTAGAGACCTGGCAGTGGTATGTAAAGTAGGCCCCAAGTAGCCAGCATGTGTTATGAAGGCCAAATGGGAACAAAGATGTCTTCACAGATGCCAGTGCAGATGATGGTGACAAAGACTCAGTGGCAATATTCATATTTTGGAGCTCCTTAAGTCCCATAAGACACTGAAGCAACTTCAAAGAGAAGAACGAGTCCTGAAATGATTGAGATAACCCCAAATTGATTGAGATTAAGTTTTTAGGTACATGGCGGGCAAGCATGCTCAGTCATGTCAGACTCTTTGCTACCCCATGGACTGTAGCCTGCCAGGCTCCTCTGTCCATGGAATTTCCAAGGCAAGAATACTGGAATGGGTTGGCCATTTCCTCCTCCAGAGAATGTTCCCAACCCAGGGATTGAACCCACATCTCTTGCATCTCTTGTATTTGGTTAAATGGTGGCTTGAAATAGGAAATAACATGTCACATTTCATACATACTTGAGCATGTGGTCTGAGATTTGCATTATTGTAGGAATGAAACACTATGCTCCTTATATAACCCAAAGCAATAAGTGAATCAATCCAGAAATTTTAGAGTTGGGATATTTTAAGTTGGAATTCAAGCATGGGGAATGAGACAATTTTCTTCCATTATCTTTACTTTAAATACTGGGAAAGCTATGGTTTTAATCAAGAAATTCATTTCAGGTTTGAACTTGTGAAGAGTCTACTTTCTCCAGACTTCTAAGCCTGACATTGAGGTTCTAAATATATTTTACTGAGGTCTAATATATTGGATTTGTTTTCAAGGCCTTAGTTTCCTTTTCATGAAATTAGAAACAACAACAACAACAACAACAACAAACACTTTTAAAGTATGTAGTTTTTTTGGGGAAAAAGAAAGCTCATTTTAGAAAAAAAAGGGAAAGTTTCAGGACAGGACCAGAGAAGAAAATCTCTTTCCAAAATCTTGTTTTCCAGACTCTGTAAAAGGAAATATGCCATTAACGTCCCTTTATTTATTTATTTATTTATTTATTTGTCTGAAACACATGCAAATATTTTGGGAGAAATAGTTATCTACTTCTGTGATGTCACAATCCAAATGGTATAATTCTATCAGCATTATGGAGGATCAAGTTCAGAAAAAAGTATCCCCTATGATTAAAGAAAAATACCTATTTGGGGCACAGTGCACATTCCTCACTAAGATTCCACTTTAGCTGCAAAAAGACAACGACCAGCCAGTCTTGTGAAAGAGACTGAGTGCCTGGATAGATCCTTTCCATTAAAGAAGCTAGCCTCTAGGGTAAGTGTACAGTGTTAAAAGCTTTGCTTTCAATCACTGTGGCTTAATCCCAGATTGCCTCTATTCAAATCTGCCTTTGTAATTGAAATGTGGCTTTAAAATAATAGTGGGGATTTATTCAAAAGTGTTTCAAAAAGCCAAAATGCCCTGGTGACCTAGTCAGCAAAATATGGTCTAGAACACTAAGTCTGGGATTGAGGCAAAGAAAGACTGAAACCAGAGATGAGTCCAAGATAAGAAGATGGAAGCTTTTTTGCATATGCCAAGAGCACTGGATTCTTCAATAGCTTCCATTGAAAGTATAAAAAAAAAATATGAGATTTGAGCTCAGTGGTGATATTACCCAAACCTGTACTTGGTACCATCTTTGATTCTTTGCTTTAGTTTAATGTTAGTGCATACTTTAAGAATAAAATTGTATCCTCAATAAGGTAGAATCTGTCCCCACTGCTTGTTGCATTCTAATCACATTTCATTCAGATTTTTATGCTACCTACACTTCTTTTCAGCTGCACTACTTTTCTGTCTGCTTTACTTGATTATTTATTAATTTAATGTCATTTATGACAATTAATAAACTTTGATGAATAAGTGAGACATATTAGGTCTATTCTTGAATCTCATTGTGCATAGTAAAATAAATGCTTCAATTGTATGTATGGGATCACTCTAATTAACTCAAAGTAGTCAAACCAGGAGCTATTTTCTTTCAGTCTGCCCTAGCAATGATGTCAAATGCTCCTATCAAACATTTTGTCTTAGAAAGAGGAACATGTCAGTGCTATTAAAATGTTTCTGTTATTAATTGGAGACTCATTTTACCTTTATCACTTTCCTTGTGTTTTACTCATGTTTTCATGTAAAATTTCAGCTTCTTTTCCACACTTTAAACACTCTTATCAAAAATCAATAGAGATGAAAACTCGAGTTTTTTTATTTTTCTCCTGTGGCAACCTCTGAATGATTCCTTTTTACACAATAGCATATTCAACCTTCTCGGTGAATCTGTACTCTTCATATGTAGTGTTCTACTTTGCTGCATATTACTCACCCAATCACACCCTAATAGTTAATAGAGCCTGGAATCATTCTTTCTTGGCAGTAACTGGAAATAATTCAAACATTTTCCTCCTGCATCATACTCACCTAAATTCACCACTTATTTACCCAAGTATTCCCACCAAGATTGTTCTTCAGCATCATGTAGGTCATCAATAAATTGATTCTTCCATTTTCTTTCTATTAATATTAATAGTTCAGTGGTCCTCAACTGGAACCAATTTTTTCCCCAAGACATATGGCAATGTCTGGACACATTTCGGTTGTCACCACTGGTTATGTAACACAGCTATCTAGTGGAGGGAGAGGCCAGGGTGCTCCTAAGGATTCTACATAGAACAGCTGCCACGACATAGAATGGGACAGTCTTATGTCAGCAGCACCAGCTGAGAAACCCTGCCTTAGTTCATTACTGTCTTCATTTTCTTTCTCTTCCATTTTAAACTCAATGGTTCAGCATACACTCACTCTTTTGCAAGTATCTTAAATTCTTTAATACGTATCACCTTCCATCACCTCTCTTTGAAAAACTCCTAATCCTGTGTCGGCTGCTGACAGAGAAAGCCAGAAGAAATCCTATGGGTTGAACAAAACTAAGCTTATTTAGATTACTAAAGTAAGAAGAATACCATTTTCATAGGGTATCAGTAATAATTCAGAAGAGAGAAGTCAGGAAAGAATGTTTGTGGGATTGTATGCTTGCACTAGGTGATTTTAAGGCAAATATTAAAGGATGGGGAAATAATTGGGAATGGGAGAATCTTTGACATGGTAGTTTTGGATTGTCTGACACAGTGTGGGAAGATCTTGAAGTAATTATTGATAAGCAAGCTGATAGTCATGATAAATAAGCTATTTTGGTTGCTTCACAGTTCTGTCTTCCAAGAGCAACTACTTCTTGAAACATGGAGGTAAGTTAGTTTTGCTTTAAGATTTCTTATTTGTTTGGTCCCACTATTTCTTTAACACAGAATCAGGAAAACATTCTTTAAAGTGTTGATCCACATAGAAAAAGAACAGTATGTTGGTTTTAGCTCTTAATTGTTCATTATTTAACTGCTGGGCTTCTTGCTGCTTCAAATAAGAAGCTTAGTGTTGAGGAATAAAATCAAACAATTGGGAAGCTTGGTATCACTATTAACATAATTGTCAATTCCAATGACTGCAAAACACATATGGGTATTCTTACTCCACTTCTCAGTAAGCTTATTTTCCTGTTGTTACTAATTCTATTTCTGGTCACTAAATACCTCTGTCTGCAGATGGAAACCTTCAGAGACAACACAGCTTCTCAGACAGCAGCACAACCATTTTCTCTCCCTCATGCCTCACGCCCCATCACATGTGTCTCTCCTCCTGGTTATACTCATCTGCTTTCAATTCCTGAAACATGGCTTCCTCCTTACTGCTTTAAGATCTTCAAACATACTGTTGTCTCTTTCCGGAAGAGTAGTCTCTCTTTATTTTTCATCCAACTTGAGCATTTTCATCCTCCAAGTTCAATTTAACTGCCATTACCACAAATGAGTTTTTTCCTTAACTCATGGCCCTATCTCAATTCAATTCTCTAATAATATCCTGTGTTAATTTGTTTTCTTTCTTTATATTTATCAAATTTTACACTTGGAATTTTCTTTGTGTGATTATGTGTTTAATATAAGGAGGAATCATATCTGCTCTATTTAACATAGCAGATTCTATATACTATAATGTCAAATATAGTAAACATTCATTAAATATATGACATATATAACTGACTAAATGGGCTGAATAACTAAACTTGCTCAGAGATACTGAATAACTTGCCCAAAGTAGAACATGTAGCAATTACACATTTACAGAACTGAGAATGAACTTGACATTTATCTGACTCGCTAAGCCATGCTATCTCCTTTATATCACCATTAGAATGAAATAATTTACTTTTTTCTCTTTGTCTCCAATGTTCTCATTTTTTCTCAATTTATTTCTCCCTATACATCAATATTCATCCAAATTTTTTTTTTTACTGGCTTTTCTGATCTGAGTCTTGAAATATGGAATTTTTGCTTCTTCAGTCCCATATTCTTCTGGATACAGTCTGAACATATTCATCAAAGTTTTCATTCCATTTTTTAAAAATTCATCTTTTTAGTTACCAAGTCTTTTTAAACTTTTTGAATTATATGAACCTTTAAAGGTCATGGCTTCTCTTAGATTTAATTGAATACTATGCTACTTATGGCAGCACTGGGTTGTGCCACTCAGATCTCCCTTCAAGAAAGTACTTATAATTCGGCTG
>SJYW01047397.1:10066-20832 GCA_006410735.1 Raphicerus campestris
GCTCTCCACGTGAGCCAAGAATGCCGCAAGAGTGGGGGTACTGCCGTGGCCGCTACAGCCTCTCCAGAGCAGATTCAACAAATACTAAGTGAGTGGAGAAGGCATGAACGTTTCTTCTGTGAAACGGATGAAGTGCACCCACTTGGCAGAATGTTGTGAGAACCGAATGCAGTGATGTGAGCACACGGGCCCCTCGCCCAGGCCACAGCCGGCTGACCCCCGACAGGGCCTTGGTCTCCCTATACTTGCTCTCTATGGTTCGACAGCTTTGCTGAAGGTATGCATGGCTTAGCCTTGTCTCTCTGAGTTTTCCCAGATGATCTGAAACACGTGGCTCTCCTCTTCTTGTTTTCCTTTTGGTTTCCTCTGAATCGATTCTGCCACTGGTGAAGGGCAGTAAATTAATAACCAGCTTTCCCCCCACGACACCAAGCCCAACAACTAATTGGCTCGATATCTCCCTGTTGCTGTGTCACTTTGGGATTTTCTGGGTGAGATATAAATAAGCCGATTCTATTAATAAGCCATTTGGCCAAGGGAAGAAAATACTCTTCTGAGTTCCCCAGGGGCCTGGGGAAGCCGCCCGGTGGCCCGTGGAGCGAAAGACTTGATTATAGGAATGAAGCATGCCGCCGCCGTGCCCGCCTCCCTGCAAAGCTGCACTCCCAGCAGCGTCCTCTCGGGTCCTGGGGGGGCAGGGGAGGGAAAGCTTTGTTAAGTTTAAAAATTATAATTTAGATAAATCTGCACATTCATTGGCCTGAGCGAGTCTCTGGAAAATAATAGTTAGCAGGGTAGAACCTGCCGCACTTCAAGGCTTTATTGTCTCCTTATAATTAAGTCCTGCACAGAAATCCAATTACAAATGTTCTCAATCGCCCTCCAGCTAAGTGCTAACAGAAGAGAGGAGGAAGGCTCTTGGACTTAAATAACTCTGGATAAAAATTAATATCGTGGCCATGTTGGCTAATTAAAAGTACCGCCTCTATTAGCGGGCCTTTATATTAATAAATGAGACTATTATTATCATATCCGACAACCAGGGCCCTTAGCAAGTCTGCTCTGTCAGCTTTGCTCTTGAAAGCACAAGTTCACTGCCCCGGGTCCAGGCTTCTATGGAAGCAGACAGAACAACTGCCTTCTAGGCTGGAGTTTACAGAGATGGACACCCTGGCCTCCACCGCCTTGCCTGCTCCTCACACTGTCTGGAAGGTGAGATGGTTCCTGTTTCACAGGTGGTGGAAGCTAAGGCTTCACATTAAGTTCAGTTCAGTTCAGTCACTCAGTCATGTCCTACTCTTTGTGACCCTATGGACTACAGCACACCAGGCCTCCCTGTCCATCACCAGTTCCCGGAGCCTGCTCAAACTCATGTCCATCGAGTCAGTGATACCATCCAACCACCTCATCCTCTGTCGTCCCCTTCTTCTCCAGCCCTCAATCTTTCCCAGCATCAGGGTCTTTTCTAAGGAGTCAGTTCTTTGCATCAGGTGGCCAAAGTATTGGAGCTTCAGCTTCAGCCTCAGTCCTTCCAATGAATACTCAGGACTGATCTCCTTTAGGATGCACTGGTTGGATCTCCTTACAGTCCAAGGGACTCAAGAGTCTTCTCCAACACCACAGTCCAAAAGCATTCATTCTTCAGAGCTCAGCTTACTTGATAGTCCAACTCTCACATTCATAGACTACTGGAAAAACCATAGCTTTGACTAGATGGACCTTTGTTGGCCAAGTAATGTCTCTGCTTTTTAATCTGCTGTCTAGGCTGGTCATAGTTTTTCTCCCAATGTACAAGCGTCTTTTAATTTCATGGCTGCAGTCAGCATCTGCAGTGATTTTGGAGCCCATGTTCAGTAACTTCTCCTAATAAGAGGCAAAGGACCCTGAGTCTAGGACTCATTAGACTATGATATATATATATATATATATATATATATATATGGAGTTTATGTATTTATTTTGTGCATTATTAATATGTATTATGTATAATTTCCCAGGCAAGAATACTGGAGTAGGTTGCCATTTCCTTCTCCAGGGGATCTTCCTGACCCAGGGATCAAACTCAAGTCTCCCGCATTGCAGGCAGATTCTTTACCGTGTGAGCCACCAGAGAAGCCCTATATATATGTATGTAATTGTATTATATGTTATAGTATAGTATTATCTCAATATGCTAGCTAAAGTTTCCTTGCTGGGTGAGGGGGCAGGGGGAGGTTTTTAGTACCTATTGGTTCCCAGAAATTGGAAAACTCCCTTTCAGTGTATTTGGCACATTCCTTTGTTTCCTGGTGAATTATTTCAAGTCTCCTCCTGTGGGCCAGGGGGTGTCTGAGGCACCAGACACATGGTCATCCCCACTCTCAAGGGGCAAGCAGGTATTTACAATGGCAGAAAAAGTGCTAGGCACTTCAGAGCCCACTGAGAAATATTAATAGCCAACCCAGGCCTGGGGGTAGGGAAGACTCATCAGGAGAGGTGGCAGCTAAGCTGAGTCTGGAAGGAAAAAGAGAAGAAACCCAAATGCAGTGGGGAGTCCAGAGGGTGGGAGGAGATTCTCAGGCAAGGAAACCTTGTATGTAAAGCCTTAAGCGAGTAGTTGGACAATCTTCACTGTGCCTAAAACATCAAATTCAAGGTGAATTTCAGAAAAAATGGTAAGGCTGCAGAAGGAAGTTGGGCCTGATCACATCAGGGAAGGTCTGGCCATGACACTCACAGTCTGGGCAGCTGACCCAGGGCTGATAAGAAGTCTTTGAATGGTTTTAAAGTTCTGGACTCTCTGGCAGGAATGTGGGGATGAGCTGGCTCCTGGAAGCAAAGGGTCGGTTAGAAGTAACGCAGAAGAGACAGGAGGGGACAGTGGAGCTGGATGGAGGGCCCCCCTCAAGAAACATACGAGACACTGTCTTTTCTCCAGAGCTCCAGGCATGCTTCTAATGAGCGGCTGTGTTCAAAAACAGCTGGACTATATGACGACCTTTTACTTTTATCTCGTTTGACTCACTGGAAAAGACCCCGATGCTGGGAAAGATTGAAGGCGAGACGAGAAGGGGGTGACAGAGAACGAGATGGCTGGACTCGAAGGACATGAGTTTGAGCAAGCTCTGCGAGATGGTGAAGGACAGGAAAGCCTGGCGTGCCGCAGTCCATGGGGGTTGCAAAGAGTCGGTCACAACTGAGCGACTGAACAATAACTGTTAGCTTCTTTGTCAGCCTTCATGGTCAGTGCCCCCGTCTCATTTAGTTTACATTTTTCAATTTCTCCATCTTTTCTTTCTTTATTTTATTGATATTCTTTCTCAAGCCTTTAGCAAGCGAGTAGAAAAGCTTCTGTATAATATATGTAAATAATATGTATGATATATATGTATTTTATAAAACTTCTGAATTTTTTGCCTAAAAAATGTATGACTTTTTGATTCTGCTTGTTTGACTTAGTATGAATAGGATACTAGATTTCTAATTTAAAAATCTAGATATGCAACAAGCAACAGAGGTTTACAGTATAGCGCAGGGAGCTATAGTCAGTATCTTATAGTAATCTATAGTGGAAAATAATTTCAAAAATAATATGCGTATATGTATAACTGCATCACCTTGCTGTGCACTGGAAACATTGTAAATGAACTATACATCATTAAATTATCTACTTTCAGTTCAGTTCAGTTGCTCAGTCGTGTCTGACTCCGCAACCCCATGAATCGCAGCATGCAGGCCTCCCTGTCCATCACCATCCCCCAGAGTTCACTCAGACTCACGTCCATCGAGTCCATGACACCATCCAGCCGTCTCATCCTCTGTCGTCCCCTTCTCCTCCTGCCCCCAATCCCTCCCAGCATCAGAGTCTTTTCCAATGAGTCAGCTCTTCGCATGAGGTGGCCTAAGTACTGGAGTTTCAGCTTGAGCATCATAGAAAAAAAAAACATACGAAACATAAAGTCCAGCCAACTCTGGCCAGAAGCACACGTGCGGGAGACAGAGGAGTCATATCCGACCCCGGCTTTCTAGCTAGGGCAGAACGAAGGGGCTCCAGAAGAGAGGCGAGAGAATGGATGCAGGGCAGCTTTGGGGGAAAGATAAGAAGTTCGATCTGGGATATGAAAAGCTTTCTGATCTTGAGGGGCATTAAAGGGCGTTGTCTGGTGAGCTGCGGGTCCAGGGGTCGGGACCTCAAGAGAAACAATGCCTCGGGGCTGAGCGGGTCATTCATCAGCAGTTCCAGGGTGACCACAGATGACGTCACCACAGAGAGCAGGTGGGGGGACCTCCACAGTCCTGTTCACCTTCGCAGCAGACACTTAAAACACTCAGCGTGCGTCTCCTGCAGGCAAGGCACTCTTCCTGTTTCATCAAGCGCTTCTCCTATCAGGATATGTCTTGGTGACAAGAGATGAGGCACGTCATGTCCAGTTTCCCCCAGACCCACACAGAAATGTTAGATTTTTATTTGAGTCATCAGAATCTATGGGCAACCCAGTGACCGTGAATCGGATTCTAATTCTGTGCCCCGACTTCAGCTGGCNGCTCTGGCCCCTGCAAATTCTGCTCCTTATCTCGTCTCCCATTGCTTCACCACACTGCCAAAATTACCTCGATAATATTTTTTTTTAATTTAAGAATTCATTTTCACTTCAAGAAAGAAGAACACTGCAGCCAGATAAGAAACTCCATCTGTCATCAAGAAAAAAGGGTCGTGGATTTGGGTGTCACAAATCCTGTAATGTCTTAAATTAAGGTGCCACTTCTGCAGGCTTTCTTCGTGTTTGTGAAATGATTATTCTACAGAGGTGCATTTAATATGGTTAAAATAATGATTATGCATGTTTAATACATCAATTTAAGTTATTATCTCCCATGCTGTAAAATGCAGGATAATTTCATAAATAATTATAAAGCATTTACAAATGGCGACTTGATGCAAAGCATTCTTGCTAATCCTTTATCTTTCACAAACACAGAAATAACAATTAGATTCCTGGAATGGGAAAGGGAGGTTATGTTCTAGAAAGTGTCACTCCCTTACTGAATGCAAATAAGGAGGCAAAGGAGAAAAATAAAAGCCCTGGGTAGAGCCAGTGTACGTTCCCCTCTCCTGACAGCTGGACGATGTCTGTCCAGGGTATCATTAGTCTATGTACCCAGCTTTCTCTCTGCAGGCATTGGGGAGCGGGGGGTGTGGCCTCAGGGAAGGGAGGAGTCTTTGAATCCCTTAGAGAAAGAATAATTTTGCCTCCTTCTAATTGTTTAAGAAATAGAGAAGTTGCCATATTGAGACCTGACCACAGGGTTAGAATAAGCAGCAACATTCCCCACCCAATCACACGCACGCATGCAGGCAGGACATCCTTCGACTGTTGGAAGTTTGATCCAGATCTTCAATTATGCCGAAGGATGAACTGAGTCACTAGGCGCCATATATGATAAAAAGCTTCAGCCTCTGCCCTTCAGCCTGTCCATCAATGACACAGACTTAGAGAGCCAGGAGATCCCCTCAAAGGGCTTCTACTTTTGATGGGGAGCCTGAATGTTCTCTTTGAAGCTATTCAATAACACAGACAGCATACAGCTGAGTTAAATCAGCCATGGTCAAATTTAGTTGACATAAATAAAGTAAATCCAGGGAGGGTTTTTGGAAGAAATGAGATGGAGCCAGGTCACAGATCAGTGGAATCAAGTAAATCAAAGACAGGCCAAAGATGCTGAAAGGGCAATGCAGGGTACCTTTAAGGCACCTGCCACACTCATGGTAAGGACCAGCTGTGACTCAAGCCAGGACGCCAAGAGCTCGGAGATATCTTGGGATAATGCCTTTTGCACCCCGCCAAGTCAGCCTGTCTCTCAAAGGCTGGACAGTGGCAGAGACGAGGATGGGAAGGAGGTCCCAAGCAAGCCTCCAGCCGATCCAATCCCCAGCTCTGCAGAAACAGACGGCTCCCAGTTTGGGCACCAGCTTTTAAAGGGATGTGGAGGGAGAAAGAGAAGGGGCAAGACCTCGAGGGCCCCGATGCTGGGACGTCAGTTCCTACGACAGTGCATCATGGCTACTTACACACCAGCAGAGCTCAAGTGAGTCCCAGCNAGGGAGAAAGAGAAGGGGCAAGACCTCGAGGGCCCCGATGCTGGGACGTCAGTTCCTACGACAGTGCATCATGGCTACTTACACACCAGCAGAGCTCAAGTGAGTCCCAGCTGAAGACTGACTGCCCAGGTCTGGGGAGGAGGAGGGTAGAGGAGGGTCTTAACAGCAGACCACCAACCAGTGGGTCAGTGCCGTGCCAGGCTGCAACCCCATGGAGGAGGCTGCTGAGTGGGCTCCAACCACAGCTCGGATGTAAGACCCTCAAAGAAGCTGGAGGCATCTCCTCCACTTCTGCCAGTCTCAGAGCCCCCAGCAGGGAGGATCAGGGGATAAGACAGACTGCATTCTTACAGCTGAGTGCTTGACCCCTTTCCTGCAAAAGATGGTCAAGAATTCATCTCCAGGAGCCCAGGCGAAGAGCACCTCTCTCCCCCAACACCTGCTCCCACACACTTCTGTCACCCCCGTGACACGTCTGCAGAGGCCCCAGCCAGGTCCTGAACACTCACCTGGCCCCGGTTCCGGCAACATGCGGCTGGGCGACTGGCCACAGGCAGAAGAAGAATCTCTCTGACTCTCAGACACCAGTCCCCAGTCCAAGGGGCCCTTGGATATTTCATCCTGCCTCTATCTCCCTTCTGTGTCCTCTGAGCTGTAGTTTTCGTAAGATCAACTAACCCAGTGATGAACTCACGGAAACAGGATATCTGCTTAGCTTCAAAGCATCGCCCCCTCAATGACTGCCTGGTGGTTTTAACACATCTCCACAAATTTTTTTTCCACTCTCCCCCAGAAAGTGGAGCTTAATTTCATCCCCTTGATTGTGGTCTGGACTGGGTGAGTCCCTTCTAACAAACAGAGTATGGGAAGGGAAAAATAGTGACTTTTTAGTAGGGAGCATTGATGAGGAATTACCCAGGGGATGAACTTCCTTGGTGGCTCAGACAATAAAGAATCTGCCTGCGATGCAGAAGACTAGTGTTTGAACCCTGGGTGGGGAAGATCCCCTGGATAAGGGAATGGCAACCCACTCCAGCATCTTGCCCGGAGAATTCCATGGACAGAGGGGCCTGGTGAGCTACAGTCCATGGAGTCACAAAGAGTCAAGCACAACTGCACGACTAACACGGAGGCTTTTTCTAGAAAGATACACGTCGGCAGGACTACTCGATTGTTCTGGAAAAGTAGGCTGAGGCTGCACGTTCAGAGAGTGCCTAGAAGGGCTCACATCCATGGTTTGTCATGCTGAGGCCATGGGCCTTGTGATATCACCGGATGGGACGGGCGCTCTGCCTGAGTGGTGTTCTTCCTAAAAGCCCATGCGTGCTGGTGCTCTCACTTCAGTCGTGTCCGATCCTTTGTGACCCCATGGACTGTAGTCCACCAGGCTCCTCTGTCCATAGAATTTTCCAAGCAAGAATGCTGGAGTGGGTTGCCATTTCCTTCTCCAGAAGCCCATCAGTTCAGTCACTCAGTCGTGTCTGACTCTTTGCAAACCCATGATTCACAGCACACCAGGCCTCCCTGTCCATCACCAACTCCCGGAGTTCACTCAGACTCACGTCCATCGAGTCAGTGATGCCATCCAGCCATCTCATCCTCGGTCATCCCCTTTTCCTCCTGCCCCCAATCCCTCCCAGCATCAGAGTCTTTTCTAATGAGTCAACTCTTCGCATGAGGTGGCCAAAGTACTGGAGTTTCAGCTTGAGCATCATTTCTTCCAAAGAAATCCCAGGACTGGTCTCCTTTAGGATGGACTGGTTGGACCTCCTTGCAGTCCAAGGGACTCTCAAGAGTCTTCCCCAACACCATAGTTCAAAAGCTTCAATTCTTCGGTGCTCAGCCTACTTCACAGTCCAACTCTCACATCTACATGACCACAGGAAAAACCATAGCCTTGACTAGATGGACCTTAGTCGGCAAAGTAATGTCTCTGCTAGTAATGTCTCTGACCATCTAGGATGGTCATAACTTCTCTTCCAAGGAGTAAGCGTCTTTTAATTTCATGGCTGCAATCATAACCTCACTCAAATCCTAAGAACATATCAGACAAACCCAAATTGGGGGACAATCTACAAAACACCTAACAAAGTGCTTATCATAACTGCCATGGTCATGAAAAGTAAGGGGAAGTTTGAGAAGCGGCCACAGATTGGCGTGAAGGATGGCTCCAGCGCAGCATCCAAATAGCCTCCTGGAGCAGCAAATGGCATTAGCGGGAACCCTGGCGGAATTAGCATGAAGTCCACTGTTTACCTGTTCCTCTTGTCTCAATGCTCATGTCTTGATGTTGAGAAATGGATGATGATTATGTATGATGTTAGCAGCAGCGGGAGCTGGGTAGAGGGTACACAGAACTCTGGACTCTCTTTGCACCTCTTCTATAAATTGGAAACTATTTCAAATTCAAAAGCCATGGTTCTTCTAAGAAAATAACTTATGGTCTTGCTCTCTTTCCCTCCCTCCCCAAAGCTCTCCACCCTAACATGCCCACCTGTGTTGCTCTGTGTCACAAAGTCAGGACCTTGGGGTTACTTCCCTCTCCTGAACACACCAAGCAACCTCTTATCTAGTTTTGCTCACATTGCCTGCCTGACCCCTGCCTTCCTGCTGGTCCCACCACGCCAGCCTTAAGGGCTAGTCCCAAGCTCACCTTCCCTGTGGCCCACCCACTGCCAAAGTCCCTTGTTTGGCTCTCCGGGCACTTGTCCACATCACTCATCTCCATCCTTATAAGCAGAGATGGCTTTGCGGGAGTAACACTCAGCTTGGAAATATCCACCATACTCCCGCCCTCCTGCTTTCCCCAACTTTCTCCCTCCAACTCCTTTAGGTTGAGACATCCTCGCCCCCCACCCCCACGGCCAGCCTCTGGAGAACAGGATAACAGTGCCTCCTGGTGACAGGGATGAGGAACTGCGCACCTCCCCACCCCTGCTGCTGCTTCAGTCTTCGTGTCCGACTCTGTGCGACTCCATAGACGGCAGCCGACCAGGCTCCCCCGTCCCTGGGATTCTCCAGGCAAGAGCACTGGAGTGGGTTGCCATTTCCTTCTCCAATGCATGAAAGTGAAAATTCAAAGTGAAGTCGCTCAGTCGTGTCCGACTCTTAGCGACCCCTGGACGGCAGCCCACCAGGCTCCTCCGTCCATGGGATTCTCCAGGCAAGAGTGCTGGAGTGGGGTGCATTTCCTTCTCCCATCCTTACAGCTCTTCAGATCCTGGGCCCTGATGGAGCCATGTTCCAGCCTGCCTTCTTTCTGTTTCATCTCCTCTCAAGACTCAATGAACTTCAGCACAAGCGACCTGGTTTCCAATGTAGGCACACACTCTTTTCGGTTCTATGCTGGGCTTTTTCCCTTTCTTTCTCTTGAACCCAGGTCTCCAGCATTGCAGGCAGATTCTTTACCAGCTGAGCCGCAAGGAAAGCCCTAACTCTTGCCAAAGTCCCCGCCCCAGGGTTTCTTCACTCCCTCTTTTTGTTGCATTTGTGAACAAACCACTGACCTTCATTGAGACCAATAAAAGCTGGCCTCATTATGTAGCAATTGGGGAAGGGGAGGGACAGCCCTGAGTTTTGCACAGAAATTAGACGAAGTAAAAACTCAGTCTCATGGACTTCTAAAACCCTTGGAAATACTCTGAAATTCCATTTAGGCTTTTCCATGTCTCTCTCTACATTCTCATCCTTTTCTAATCATTTTTCCTCAGACTCCAATATTCAAAATAAAAAATGTTTACCTATTTTACTCAATACTATCATATGTCTCTTTTAATTACTAGCTTTACAAGAGTATTGTTTTCTACTATTTTTCATGGCAAATGCACAGTACTTAATCTATACTCTGGGTTAAATAGGTTTTTGGCAGCCCGCCTGGGAGCCTTGCCAGCACTGATATCCTTGTCGTTGTGGGAAAAAGCTTCAGACAACTAACTCAAATGAATTTTTGGAACTCAACCCATTTATAAGTCAGGAACTGCCTGGGCTGCCGTGAATGGTTGTTTGATTGGCTTGGGGGATATAGGTCTTTCTTGTTTCCCAAATGAACTCATTCAATATGCAACAAATACAAATTAAAGCCTATTACAGGCAAGCCGTCCGCCAGACCCAGGGGAGGCTACGGGGCCAAGTTTAGTATCCGCACTCACGGGAGGCAGACGGGAGAGCAGGCAAGTCCCAGGCCGGGCTGTGATGGGGGTTTGTATTAGCTGAAGTCCACCAGAAAACAGAGCCAATAGGAGGTTATATACACACAGGCCTCCCCAGTGACTCAGTGGGTAAAGAAGCTGCCTGCAATCCAGCAGACAGGGGTTCGATCCCTGAGTCAGGAAGATCCCCTGGAGAAGCAAACGGCAGCCCACTCCAGTATTCTTGCCTGAAAAACCCCATGGACAGAGAAGCCTGGCAGGCTACAGTCCAAAGGGTCACAAGGAGTCAGGCATGACTTAGTGACTAAGCGCATGTATATATATATATGGAAAGAGAGATTTATTTTAAGGAATTGTGGGGGCTGCCAAGTTTCAAATCTGTAAAGAAAGCTGGAAGGCCTGAAATTCAGGTAAAAGTTGATACAGTCTTGAGTTTGAAGTTTGTAGGGCAGCTAGAAGGCAAGAAACTGGAGGGGGACTCCCGTGTTTTAGTCTTGAGGTCAATTTGATCTTATTCAGAAAACAGGCCTTCAGTGGAC
>SJYW01047397.1:27875-40012 GCA_006410735.1 Raphicerus campestris
TGTGGATGTGACTGGTGATAGAAGCAAGGTCTGATGATGTAAAGAGCAATATTGCATAGGAACCTGGAATGTCAGGTCCATGAATTAAGGCAAATTGGAAATGGTCAAATAGAAGATGACAAGAGTGAACGTCGACATTCTAGGAATTAGCGAACTAAAATGGATTGGAATGAGTGAATTTAGCTCAGATAACCATTATATCTACTACTGCAGGCAAGAATCCCTTAGAAGAAATGGACTAGCCATCATGGTCAACAAAAGAGTCCAAAATGCAGTACTTGGATGCAATCTCAAAAATGACAGAATGATCTCTGTTCATTTCCAAGGCAAACCATTCAATATCACAGTTATCCAAGTCTATGCCCCAATCAGTAATGCTGAAGAAGCTGAAGTTGAACAGTTTTATGAAGACCTACAAGACCTTTTAGAACTAACACCCCAAAAAGATGTCCTTTTCATTAAGGGGACTGGAATGCTAAAGTAGGAAGTCAAGAAACACCTGGAGTAACAGGCAAATTTGGCCTTGGAATGCGGAATGAAGCAGGCCAAAGACTAATAAAGTTCTGCCAAGAAAAGGCACTGGTCATAGCAAACACCTTCTTCCAACAACACAAGAGAAGACTCTACACATGGACATCACCAGATGGTCAACACCGAAATCAGATTGATTATATTCTTTGCAGCCAAAGATGGAGAAGCTCTATACAGTCAACAAAAACAAGACCAGGAGCTAACTGTGGTTCAGATCATGAACTCCTTATTACCAAATTCAGACTCAAATTGAAGAAAGTAAGGAAAACCACTAGACCATTCAGGTATGACCTAAATCAAATCCCTTATAATTATACAGTGGAAGTGAGAAATAGATTTAAGGGCCTAGATCTGATAGATAGAGTGCCTGATGAACTATGGAATGAGGTTCGTGACATTATACGGGAGACAAGGATTAAGACCATCCCCATGGAAAAGAAATGCAAAAAAGCAAAATAGCTGTCTGGGGAGGCCTTACAAATAGCTGTGAAAAGAAGAGAGGTGAAAAGCAAAGGAGAAAGGAAAGATATAAGCATCTGAATGCAGAGTTCCAAAGAATGGCAAGAAGAGATAAGAAAGCCTTCTTCAGCGATCAATGCAAAGAAATAGAGGAAAAGAACAGAATGGGAAAGATTAGAGATCTCTTCAAGAAAATTAGAGATGCCAAGGGAACATTTCATGCAAAGATGGGAAAGGATTAATGCCATGCAACTGTAAACTCAGAGATGGATATGGTGGTAAAGTCTATGTTATGTTTTTGTTTACCACAATTTAAACACAACAAATAGCAGGGGTTAGGGTGTGACGGTCAGCAAAACACCAAACAAAATGCACAGGGGAGCTGGCGCCTCCCTCCACAGGGCGCCCGTGGAGACCATTTCAATCCAGAGGAAACGGTTGTAACAGAGATGATTCTAGAAGGGATACCTGAGTGACAGATTGGATCAGATGTCATTCAGGGCTCTGGATTCCAGAGCAAAGACTCTAAGGTTTCCAAGGACAACAAAGCCTTTGTGGAGAAGGAAGTGGGAAGTGAGTCCAGCTGAAGGGTAGGGGCCTAAGGAGAAAAGAGGCCCCTGGACCAGCTAGGGCACTCGGACATGGGGCCTGAGGCCACGCCGGGGAGCTGGGACATCCACAGGCAGCCGGGAGACTAGGGAGGCCTGTGCAGAGAGTGGTGGAGCTGGAAAGGGTTGTTCAGAGGTGAAGATGGTCAGAGATACAGTCAGAACTAGAAAATGAGGGGAAGCAGAGCCTCACCCAGGAGGGGGCCACTGCCCTTGGGAAGAGATTGAGCGGGAGAACAGACAGGTAGATGAAGGTGACTTCAGGCTTTCCTGGCGGGAGAGAGGCAGCATCAGGGGCACTGCTGTCCTCAAGGACGAGGGCACAGCTTGCCTGCATGGGGAGGAGGGCAGCTGAAGGCAGGGGCACTGCAGGTCAGTCCAGAGCCCCCTCGAGAAAGGCGATCCCCTTGCCTCGAGCTGCCGAGGCCTTACCGATTCCCCCTCCAATGCGAATCTGGAGCCCACTCGCTTCTCCCCTACTGCTTTGCCGCCACCCTGGCCCAGCCATGGCCCATTGCTTTCCTGTGGCTTCACTAAGTCATAGAAGCAATTTGGTCCACAAGATACCGATCAGAAACTAGCTTCCGTGTGGTGGAATTACTTGCTAAAGCACTGCAAAACTGACATTGATGGACCCTATTGAGGAACCCAAGCCTCCCAACCCGAAGCAGGAGCAACTCCCAGGTGCGGGGACTTCGGAGACCGTTTGCCATCCTTCCCTTCCCCCAAGAACTTTACAATCAATTTAAACTCATCAAAAACGAAATGTTGATAAAAAGAGTCGTGCATATCTGACCCAAGTGTGAAATGAGTTTATAGCAAGGCCAGTGGGAGAATAGAGAGTATAGACATCTTAGGGACCCAGACACAGGGCTGGCATCTCTCCTTCTCTTGGTGAGATCGTGAGATCACTGCCACATTCCTTTTAAAAGCCTCCATCTCTTCTTTAGTAAATGGCTACTATGTATTCACTCTTACATCTGTTTGTTCAAAAGTAAATCTTGAACAGATAGTCCGAGTCAGTGCATCATTGTGCTTGATGCTGGAGACATAGTTTTGAACGTGGTGCACAGCGTCTGCCCTCAGGGAGCTACGTTCTGGTGGGATGGGGTCTGGGATGGAGACCAGGAAGAAGCTGTGCTGCCACACAGACAGGAGAGAACAGAGCCTTGGATTGGGCTGTGGTGTGGAGGTCGAGAGAGGAGAATGGACTCCAGTTATGTGCTAGAGGTGAAGTTCACAGGACGTGCTGATAGATGAGATGGTAGAACCAGAAGAGAGAGAGGGGAGAAGAGAGTAACTCCTGTAAGAAGAGTTAGAGACAGCAAGACCCACGGTGCTGTGCCTGGCACACAGTGGGGCTCTAGGGCTCTTAGCACTGAGGGAATGAGAATGGAATCCCAGGGACATTTCCACAGAAGGAGGTGAATCTCAAGCCCAGTTTAAAGCAGAGGAGGGAAGCGGATTGACATGGGGGTGGAAGAGGAGGGCGTTGGGTGTTTCCGGTGCGAGGCAGAAAGGCATGGACCAAACATAAGTTTGGAAGTGGCAACTATGAGTCATCAGACTTAAGAATCAGTTAGGATTGCACATATGAGGATTTTGCTTAATATACAAGTAAGACATATGTAGGATTTTAAGTTAAAATAGAACTAAATCCCGATCCTCAAATTCCTGACTCCTCTTCAGATCTGTAAGCCTAGATTGGGAGGGTTTTTCCCCCCTCCATTTGGACACTCTCTCCTTCTATGCAAGGAGGAAAAACTGAGTTGAAAAGGCTCTGAGAGGTTGTGGGGCAAAGGAGCTGGGTGGGTAAGGACCAGCACCAGAGCCCAGAGCCATCTCAGCACCAGAGCCCAGAGCCATCTCAGCACCTCTAACCAGCTGTCTCCCCAGAGTGTGTTCTGAAAGGAGAGCCCGCCCGTGGGCCTGCTGGGTCTTCCTGTGTTAGCAGCTGCTGCCTACGCAATCTCTGCTTCACTTTTAGCCCCCACTCTCTGAAGGTTGCATTGTGTAAGCAGGAAAAGTGACTGAAGCTTCAGAGTGGAGTGGCCTCGCCCCAGGCATATTCATCCCCCACCCTTGGCTGTGGCAATCTGTGTGGGTGGCCCAGGCCCGCCCGTGAAGGGCGTGAGGAAGAGGCTGAAGCTGCTCCTGCCACAGGTGGGGCCAGGCCTTCCCCATTCTGACCACCGACTATGCCCCAGTGCCCAGCTCAGCACTTCTCAAACTGTGGTCCACGGAGTCCTGGGATTCCCGAGACACTTTCAGGGGTCAGAGGAGTCAAAATATTTTTTTTAATGATATTAAGATGTTATTCATCTCTTTCACTGTGTTGACGTTAGCACAATGGTGCAAAGGCAACTGTGGGTGAAACAGCTGACACCCACATGAACCTCAGGAACGACGCCAAACTGAACTAACCGCCATTTCATGTTCTCCTCATCTCGTGTTCAGTTTCATGAATGCTCTTCATGGAGCAGTAGAAATTGTTAACTTTATTAAATCTCAACCCCAAGTCACATCTTTTAAGGTTCCGCGTGAGTAAATGAGAAGTACACGTGAAAACTAGTCTTTGTCCCAAGTGAAAAAGCACCTGCGCGACTGGGCTGTTAACTGAAGGAGTTACTCCTTTCACGAAACACCATTTTTATTTGAAAGAACAGTTGACAAGCTATGGTAGTTTAGACTCATGGTTTTGGTTAGAATTTTCTCGAAAATGAGCAAAGTGAACCTGTCACTTTAAGGAAAACATTTGACAGATATGTGGCCAATGGTAAAACTGGACTTTCATGTAGAAAGTTTGGAAAATTTCATGAACTGATAGCTTCCCAACACTTAAAATCTTTCCAGATGAGGTCAGTGACAATAGTAACAAATTTTTTTTTAAATCTTGTATAATGTGGTGTGTCAACATTTGCAAATCTACAAGACTCAGTGAAATAATGTTTTCCAAATGTCCAGGCATGCCTGGATAAAAGACCTGTTGCTAGTAGAAGAATCACCCATGTATTTTCATGCAATACCTGCAATAGTGTATGAAATATTTACTGATATGGTTTCAAACTCTCGGTTGCAAATAACCTTTAAGAAACTGTCATGTTTGGAGTTTTAGTTTAGGATCAAAGATGAATTGCCACAATTATCTAAAGAAACTATGAAAAACTCCTACCTTTTCTATCTACATATTTGGATGAGGCCAGATTTTCTCCACATATTTCAACCAAAACAGCAAATCCTAAAAGACTGATGCAGAAGCAGATGGGATCCAGTCAGACATGAAAAATATTTTTTAATGGAAAACAATTGCCACTTTTCTCACAATATTTTTGTTTTGAAAAATATTTTCCATAAAAATACGTTCTTTATATTAACATGGGATGGTGGTGGTGGTGGTTTCATTGTTAAGTCGTGTCCACCTCTTTGCGACCCCATGGACTGTAGCCTGCCAGGTTCCTCTGTCCATGGGATTTCTCAGGCAGAAATACTGGAGTGGGCTGCCATTTCCTTCTCCAGGGTAACATGGAATAACTCTATTATCATTATTTTTATTTTTCGCTGTTATTTTTAAATAAATTGAAAATAAGAATTTTTAAATTTCTCTTTTAGTGTCTAATATGGGAACTGTTGTATTAGAAATACAGCTCACACGAACAAATCATCTTTGGCATTCTCAGTAACTGTGAAAAGAGTGTGAAGACTCCTGAGACCACAGAGTTTGAGAATCGCTCTCTAGCTCTCTGTGCCCATCACCATATCAGCTTTCTCTGGGCCTGGGGCCCAAGTGTTCCTCCTGCTTCCATGACCCAAGGTCTAGCTCCTGAATTATAATGTCAACCACAGATCCATAATGCTTCCCTAGAACTTTCAAGTGTTCCCTTGCAGGGTGGTCTATGAGGGCTCCATGCTGCCACGGGATCCCTGTGCCCAGCACCTACCCATACTCTCGCTCACTCTCTCATACACACACCACAATTGCTCCTATGGACAGTAGAGACCCAAGACTTTCTTGTAGCAGCTTTCTGATCTTGGAAAAGTCAACCTCTCAGGCTTTGTTTTCCTCAACAATAATACACAGATGTTAATAGTTAAAACCATCTTAGTGGGGTTTGCACAAGCCTCTTATCCTCATCCATCAGAGGGAAGAGAGAAGCAGCAGGAACTTCAGTCCAATGGCCTCCAGAACAAAAAACACCATCACAGAAAACTAACCAGAATGATCATGTGGATCACAATCTTGTGTAACTCAGTGGAACTATGAGTCATGCTAGGCAGGGCCATCCAAGATGCACAGGTCATGTCTGAGAGTTCAGACAAAATGTGGTCCACTGGAGAAGGGAATGGCAAACCGCTTCTGTATTCTTGCCTCAAGAACCCCATGAACAGTATGAAAAGGCAAACAGATATGACATGGCAGATGAGCTCCCCAGGTCAGCAGGTATCCAGTATGGTACTGGGGAAGACCAGAGAAATAGCTCCAGAAGGATAAAGATGCTGAACCAAAGAGGAAACGATGTTCAGCTGTGGATGTGTCTGATGGTGAAAGAAAAGTCCGATGCTGTAAAGAACAATATTGCATAGGAACCTGGAATGTTAGGTCCATGAATCAAAGCAAATTGGAAGTGGTCAAACAGGAGATGGCAAGAGTGAACACTGACAATTTAGAAATCTGTGAACTAAAATGGACTGGAATGGGTGAAATCAGATGACCATTATATCTACCACTGTGGTCTAGAATCCCTTAGAAGGAATGGAAAAGCCCTCATAGTCAACAAAAGAGTCCAAAATGCAGTACTTAGGTGCAGTCTCAAAAACAACGGGATGATCTTGGTTCATGTCCAAGGCAAACCATTCAACATCACAGTAATCGAAGACTATCCACAACCATTAATGCTGAAGAAACTGACATTGAACAGTTCCACAAATACCTACAATACTTTCTAGAACTAATAGCAAAAAAAGATGTCCTTTTCATCATAGGATATTGGAATGCAAAAGTAGGCAGTCAAGAGATACTTGGAATAACAGGCAAGTTTGGCCTTTGAGTACAAACTGAAGTGAGGCAAAGGCTAACAGAATTTTGACAAGAAAACTCACTGGTCATAGCAAACACCCTCTTCCAACAACACAAGAGACAGTTCTACACATGGGCATCACCAGATGGTCAATACCAAAATCAGATTGATTATATTCTTTGTAGCCAAAGATGGAGAAGCTCTACACAGTCAGTAAAAACAAGACCAGGAGCTGACTATGGCTCAGATCATGAACTCCTTGTTGCCAAATTCAGACTTAAATTGAAGAAAGTAAGGAAAACCACTTAGATCATTCAGGTATGACCTAAATCAAATCCCTTACAATTATACAGTGGAAGTGACAAATAGATTCAAGGGATTAGATCTGACAGAGTGCCTGAAGAACTCTAGATGCAGGTTTGTGACATTATACAAGAGGCAATGATCAACACCTTCCCCAAGAAAAAGAAATGCAAAAAGGCAAAATGGTTGTCTGAAGAGGCCTTACAAATAAGGGAGAAAAGAAAAGCTAAAGGCAAGGGAGAAAATAAAAGCTATACCCAACTGAATGCAGAGTTACACAGAATAGCAAGGAGAGATAAGAAAGCCCTCCTCAGTGATCAGTGCAAAGAAACAGAGGAAAGCAATAGAATGGGAAAGACTAGAGATCTCTTCAAGAAAATTAGAGATACCAAGGGAACATTTCATGCAAAGATGGGCACAATAAGGGACAAAAATGGTAAGGACCTAACTGTTAGATAAGGACCTAACAGAAGTAGAAGAGATTAAGAAAAGTAGCAAGACTACACAGAGGAACTGTACAAAAAAAATCTTAATGACCTGGATAACTACGATGGTGTTGTCACTCATCTAGAGCCAGACATCCTGGAGTGTGAAGTCAAGTGGGCCCTAGGAAGCATCACTACAAACAAAGCTAATAGAGGTGATGGAACTCCAGCTGAGCTATTTCAAGTCCTAAAGGATGATGCTGTGAAAATGCTGCACTCAATATGCCAGCAAATTTGGAAACTCAGTATGGCCACGGGACTAGAAAAAAGTCAGTTTTCATTCTGAATCCAAAGAAAGGCAATGCCAAAGAATGCTCAAACTACCGCACAATTGCATTCATTACACACACTCGCAAGAAAAATCTCAAAATCCTTCAAGCCAGGCTTCAACAATACATGAACCATGAACTTCCAGATGTACAAGCTGTATTTAGAAAAGGCAGAAGAACTAGAGATCAAATTGCCAGCATTCATTGGATCACAGAAAAAGCAAGGGGATTCCAGAAAAACATTTACTTCTGCTTCATTGACTATGATAAAGTCTTTGACTGTGTGTGGATCACAACAAACTGTGGAAAATTCTGAGAGAGATGCGCATACCAGACCACCTGACCTGCCTCCTGAGAAACGTGTATGCAGGTCAAGAAGCAGCAGTTAGAACTGGACATAGAACAATGGACTGGTCCCTAACTGGGAAAGGACTGTATCAAGGCTATACATTGTCACCCTGCTTATTTTACTTCTGTGCAGAGTACATCATGAGAAATGCTGAGCTGAAGGATGCACAAGCTGGACTCAAGACTGCTGGGAGAAATATCAATAACCTCAGATATGCAGATGATACCTCCCTAATGGCAGGAGTGAAGAGGAACTAAAGAGTCTCTTGATGAAGGTGAAAGAGGTGAGTGAAAAAACTGGCTTAAAAACACTGAAAAAGCTAAGATCATGGCATCCAGTCCCATCACTTCATGCCAAATAGTAGGGATAACAATGGAAACAGTGACAGACTTTATTTTCTTTGCTCCAAAATCACTGCAGATGGTGACTGCAGCCATGAAATTAAAAGACTCCTGCTTCTTGGAAGAAAAGCTATGACAGATGTAGACAAAGGCCCATCTAGTCAAAGCTTTGCTTTTTCCAGTGGTCTGTACAGACGTGAGAGTTGGACCATAAAGAAGGCTGAGCACTGAAGAACTGATGCTTTCAAACTATGGTGCTGCAGAAGACTCTTGAGAGTCCCTCAGACAGCAAGGAGATCAAACCTGTCAATCCTAAAGGACATCAACCCTGAGTATTCATGAAAGAACTGATGCTTAAGCTGAAGCTCCAGTGCTTTGGCCAGCTGACTCATTGGAAAAAACCCTGATGCTGGGAATGACTGAAGGAGGGAGGAGAATGAGGCAACANCTAAAGGACATCAACCCTGAGTATTCATGAAAGAACTGATGCTTAAGCTGAAGCTCCAGTGCTTTGGCCAGCTGACTCATTGGAAAAAACCCTGATGCTGGGAACGGCTGAAGGAGGGAGGAGAATGAGGCAATAGAGGATGAGATGGTTGGGTGGCTTCATTGACTCAGTGGACATCCGTTTGGGCAAACTCTGGAAGATGGTGAAGAACAGGGAAGTCTGACATGCTGTAGTCCATGGGGTCACAAAGAGTTGGACACAACTTAATGACTGAACAATCAAGTGGGGTCGTTGTGAGAATTAAGCAAGACAAACTAGAGAGTCCCCAGCTGGAGACCTACCCTCACCTTCCCCACCTGCTCTGTGTCCCTGGAGGCTTCCAGCTGGGTTTGGCCAATGGGAGGCACTGGTGGAGGACTCAAAGGGCAGGAGGAGAAGGTGGTCAGAGGGCCTGCACCTCCTGACACGTACACACCGGGATCGGGCAGCAGAGGAGGCAAGCTGCTGCTGGATGGCCCTTCACACTCGGCACATCGTCCTCCCTTTGGCCTTCAGGCCTCAGCACGGTCTTCGCTGGCCCGGAGGTAACTGACCACCCCCCTGCTGGTTTCACCCGGCTCTAACTCTTCCTTTAAACTCTCCTTCCGTCACATTGCCTCTGTGTGCCGTTTACTTTCTGCAGGACCTTGATCAATGCAGGATATGAAACATTGGACACTCAGATGTGTTTGCACCACGGAAAAGTTCTTTTCCTTCTGACCCAAAGTCCTCTATGACCATCGGCCATCTCCAGCTCATGGCTTACCCTCCTAGCGGGGCAAGAAGGGACAGAGATTTAATTCCACTCAATCCAGTTTATTCTCAGCACCGCTTATGTCTAAGGCACTGCACAGGGATTCACAAAGAAGCTCAAGAAAAGGAACAGACACCCTGCACTTTCCCATCTTTGTGACTTTCCCCCCGGTGTTCCTTGCACCCTGAGCATTCTTCTCTTTCCATCAGCTAGAACCCTCACGTTCTTAAGAAAACCTCCCATATCCCCCAGTGATAAAGAACTTTCTTTCTCGCCCAAACACCTCTTTTCAAGCACTTATCTCCTTTTAACTCGTATCATTCAATTTGATTCAACACACATTTACCCAGTGCTTTTTTTTTTTTTTTTATGCCAAGCCCTATGGCAGACAACAAGCAGTACATGGAAAAATTTTAGACACTGCCTGCCCTAGGGGAGCTCACACTCTCGCTAGGGAGACAGAAATACAAATAATTATGATGTAAAGGGAAAGAGGTCATAACAAGTTTATACAAAATGCTATAGTTTGGTTAATGGAAGCACTACGGAAACATCTAAATAGATGAGAGGTGATCAAGAACGTCAGAAGGGCAGTGGTACCCTCTCAGGAAATAGGTTTTGGAAGGCTGGAAGCCTCAGTTGAGTAGCCGTTGCGAAGGGTGTTCACTATATCAGTAAGCCTGAGGTCAAGCCCTTGGGTCTTTGATTTATTGACTGATGAATTGTGGGGATGCCATAGGACCTCCTTGTACCCTTGTGAAGAAACCCAGAGCTGCCTAGAGGGAGCAGCAGAGTCTCANTAGAAAATTGATAAAGACCATCTACAACAAATCTATGAGTAATATTACATTAAATAGAGAAAGACAACTCTTTTCTCCTAAGATTAGGAATTAAGTACTGATATCTACTCTTTAGGCTTAATCAACATAGTGCTGGAAGTTCTGAATAATACAATACATGAGAAAAGGAAATAAAGGCATACAAATTGGAAAGGAAAAAGTAAAACTGCCCATATTTGTAGATGGCATGCTTGTCTGTATAGAAAATCTCAAGAGATTTATTGAAAAAAACTCCTAGAAAAAATAAGTTCAGCAACATTGCAGAATACAAGATAAACATAAATTTATATATATATATAAAACATAATTTATTTTTATGTTTCTGCAGCAATGAATACATAGGCACTGAAATTACAATACCATTTCAATCACTAAAAAAAATTAAATACTTGTATGTAAATCTAACAAAACATGTTCAGTACTTGTACCCTAACAAGCACAAAACAATGATGGAAGAAATAAAATAAAATCTAAATAAATGAAGTGATATATGGTATTTATGGATTAGAAGACTTTAACATAGTGAAAGCCATCATTTCTTTACAACTTTGTGTAGCGATTTGATGCAGATCCTACCAAAACTATAGAAAGCTTTTAAAAATATAGACAAAATTATTCTAAAATTTATATCAAATGGCAAACTAAAATAGCTAAAACAGCTTTGAAAAGGGGGAATAAAGTGAACTCAGTCTACCTGATTTCAAAACTTTTTATATAGCTACAGTAATCAAAACTGTGGTACTGGCAGAAATCAAAACTGTGTGGTACTGGCAGAGGAGTAAACACAAATATCAATGGATTAAAGAAACCAGAAATAGACTTACATGGGTATGCTCAGCAGAGTTTTGATAAAAGTACAAAAGCAATTCCACAGTGGAAAGACTGGCTTTTCAATAAACAATGTTGAAACAATTGGACATCTACAGGCAAGAAAGAGGAGAGGAGGAGGAAGTGGAGGAGGAGAGCCTTGACCTAAGTCTTACTCTTTAAACAAAAATTAAGTCAAAATGGATCACAGACTGAAGCATAAAAAACAAAATTATAATTTAAAAAAAAAATAGGAGAACATCTTTAGGACCTAGGGCTAGACAAAGAGACCCCAGACTTGAAACCAAAAGCACAATCCATGAAAGGAAAATTTGATAATTCCACAAATATTCACTGAAACTTTAGTAATAATAGTGTAAAACTGGAAACAACCCAGGTTTCCTTCAACAGGTAAATGGTTAAACAACTTAGGGTACATTCATACCCTGGAATACTACCTAACAACAAAAAAGAATAAATTATTGATACACACAAAAACATGAATGAAATTCCAGAACATTACCTATTGTAGGAGTCCATGTATATAAAATTCTTAATATGACAAAATTATAGAAATGGAGACTAGATCAATGG
This sequence comes from Raphicerus campestris, assembly GCA_006410735.1. Lineage (NCBI taxonomy): Eukaryota > Metazoa > Chordata > Mammalia > Artiodactyla > Bovidae > Raphicerus > Raphicerus campestris. Next base: position 39,717 of record SJYW01047397.1, read on the forward strand.
CGGCCAGAGGTTAAGGAAGGGCGGAAGTGGGAGGATAGTGAGTGTTACTATGCAAGGGCAGCATGAGGCACCCTTGGGATGATGGAACACTGACTGCATCAACACCAGTATCCTGACTGTGATATTGCACTAGTTTGTCCTGCAAGATGTTACTACTGGGAGAAAATGGACCAGAGTTATGTGGGATCACTCTGTGTTATTTCTTGCAACTGGATGTGAATCTACAATTACCTGAAAATTAAAAGTTTCATTTTTTCCAAAGTAAGTAATTTTAGAAAATTTGGACTACACACACA
>SJYW01047397.1:49207-64024 GCA_006410735.1 Raphicerus campestris
TTTTTATGTTTCTGCAGCAATGAATACATAGGCACTGAAATTACAATACCATTTCAATCACTAAAAAAAATTAAATACTTGTACGTAAATCTAACAAAACATGTTCAGTACTTGTACCCTAACAAGCACAAAACAATGATGGAAGAAATAAAATAAAATCTAAATAAATGAAGTGATATATGGTATTTATGGATTAGAAGACTTTAACATAGTGAAAGCCATCATTTCTTTACAACTTTGTGTAGCGATTTGATGCAGATCCTACCAAAACTATAGAAAGCTTTTAAAAATATAGACAAAATTATTCTAAAATTTATATCAAATGGCAAACTAAAATAGCTAAAACAGCTTTGAAAAGGGGGAATAAAGTGAACTCAGTCTACCTGATTTCAAAACTTTTTATATAGCTACAGTAATCAAAACTGTGGTACTGGCAGAAATCAAAACTGTGTGGTACTGGCAGAGGAGTAAACACAAATATCAATGGATTAAAGAAACCAGAAATAGACTTACATGGGTATGCTCAGCAGAGTTTTGATAAAAGTACAAAAGCAATTCCACAGTGGAAAGACTGGCTTTTCAATAAACAATGTTGAAACAATTGGACATCTACAGGCAAGAAAGAGGAGAGGAGGAGGAAGTGGAGGAGGAGAGCCTTGACCTAAGTCTTACTCTTTAAACAAAAATTAAGTCAAAATGGATCACAGACTGAAGCATAAAAAACAAAATTATAATTTAAAAAAAAAATAGGAGAACATCTTTAGGACCTAGGGCTAGACAAAGAGACCCCAGACTTGAAACCAAAAGCACAATCCATGAAAGGAAAATTTGATAATTCCACAAATATTCACTGAAACTTTAGTAATAATAGTGTAAAACTGGAAACAACCCAGGTTTCCTTCAACAGGTAAATGGTTAAACAACTTAGGGTACATTCATACCCTGGAATACTACCTAACAACAAAAAAGAATAAATTATTGATACACACAAAAACATGAATGAAATTCCAGAACATTACCTATTGTAGGAGTCCATGTATATAAAATTCTTAATATGACAAAATTATAGAAATGGAGACTAGATCAATGGCGGCCAGAGGTTAAGGAAGGGCGGAAGTGGGAGGATAGTGAGTGTTACTATGCAAGGGCAGCATGAGGCACCCTTGGGATGATGCAACATTGACTGCATCAACACCAGTATCCTGACTGTGATATTGCACTAGTTTGTCCTGCAAGATGTTACTACTGGGAGAAAAGGGACCAGAGTTATGTGGGATCACTCTGTGTTATTTCTTGCAACTGGATGTGAATCTACAATTACCTGAAAATTAAAAGTTTCATTTTTTCCAAAGTAAGTAATTTTAGAAAATTTGGACTACACACACACACACACACACACACACACACACGTACACACCATGGTGAAAGTGCACGTTTACTGCATGGTATTACAGAAAATGGGCTTCCCTGAAGGCTCAGAGATAAAGAATCTGCCTGCAATGCAGGAGACTCAGGTTTGATCCCTGGGTCAGAGAGATCCTCTAGAAAAGGAAATGGCAACCCACTCCAGTATTCTTGCCTGGGAAAATCCTAAGGACAGAAGAGCCTGATGGGCTGCAGTCCATGGTGTCACAGTCAGGCATGACTTAGCAACTAAACAACAACAAAGTATGTGTGTATATGTGTAGAAAAATAATAAAAATTATGTGCATTGCCACTACTCAGAGATAACCACTTAACTCTTCTTACTTAGTTTTTCACCCCCTTTTTTTTCCTTTTGTTTCTTTGGCTGTACTGGGTCTTAGTTGCAGCACACAGGTCCAGCTACAAAGTTACATGCAGATTTTTCCATGTCCCAACCTCCATGTTGTTTAAGGGTCAACTGGATATGCATTGAGAAGGCAATCCAAAAGGCAGCAGCTTCCAGACACCAGAATAGCCAGTGTTTCAGTTTGAGCTCAAGTCCAGTACCCCAGCTCCTGGCAGTCAGGCAGGAGGAGTTCCCTCTTACTCATGGGAGGGCCAGTCCTTTGTTCTATTCAGGTCTTCAGCTGTTTGGAAAGACACTTGCTCCTTGGAAGAAAAGCTATGACAAATCTAGACAGCGTATTAAAAAGCAGAGACATCACTTTACAAAGGTCCGTATAGTCAAAGCTATGATTTTTCTAGTAGTTGTATACAGATGTGATGTTTGGACCATAAAGAAGGCTGAGCACTGAAGAATTGATGGCTTCGAACTATGGTGCTGGAAAAGACTCTTGAGAGTCCTGGGACAGCAAGGAGGCCAAAGCAGTCAATCCTAAAGGAGATCAGTCTTGAATAATCACTGGAAGGACTGACGCTGAAGCTCCAATACTTTGGCCACCCAATGCAAAGAGCTGATTCATTGGAAAAGACTTAGTCTCATGATTCAAATGTTAATCTCATCTAGAAACACCCTCATCGACACACCCAGAATAACATCTGACTGGGTCTACTCAAACTGACACATAAAATTAACCATCACATGGCCTGATGCCATGCTCTGTCCCACCAGTGAATTCCTAACCCTGTTCTCCCAACTCTGGCCAATTTCCTGAGCAGTTTCTCATCTAAATACAGATAAGACCAAGTTCGGCTTTATTTATAAGAGCCAGTGAGATCACGGCCGTGATTCTGTGGACCTTAGCTGTAGTATTTTTCAGCCAAATATCCTACATCTGGAATATATCTCCAGAGAGTTATTACTAACTGGTAGTACCAAGGAGGGTGAAATACCACACAGGGAATGGGGCGTTCGTTTTGTGATGTATGAGTGATGTAGAGCAGCAGAAAGTCACGGTGGGGTTGCCCACGCACGCACACGCACACAAAAGGAACTTGTGAGCTGTCACGCTAGTTGTTTGCCCACTTGTTTGGTAATGAACAACTCAGTCCTGGTGTTGCAGACCAATCCTGGGACATTTTAAACAAACCTATTCTGCAGAAAATTGCCACTCTCCCTGCCACCATTCTGTGCCTCAACTTCTTCAACTATAAAATGGGTATCTTTGGTTTGTCTTTGGTTCATAGATCTATTAAGAAGTGTAGTGATGTCTCTACAGTGCTTCAGCTCCTTACCAGAAAACTGTATAAATAAATCAAAGGCCATTGCGTAAGAAACAATTTCTAGTTCATTAATCACCCAGATCCTTATGAGATTCTCTGTAAATATTTACTAAAAGCAGACAAGTGGTTGGCAACTTATGAGGATTCAGCTTGCAACAAAGTGCTAAAAGAAAAGAACTCATAGGAAACCAAGATTCAGATGAACACCTGATAAAAAGATTCTATTTTGGCCATTCAGTTCCATTAGGCTACAAAACAATTCCCAATAGCATATTTTCCAACACACACTCATCTATTCTATGGCCCAGCAATTCCACTCCTGGCATTCACCCAAAATAAATAAAAACATGTGTCCAAAACTAAAAATTGCACATATATATTAGCAGCCTTACTCGTAGTACCCAAACTCTAGAAACCACCTAAATGTCAATTAACAGGTGAATGGACTAAACAGATTGTGGTATATTCATACAACAGCAAGAGTTCATAGAAATATAACAGAACTACACAATAATACGGGCTTCCCTGGTAGCTCAGTGGAAAATAATCTGCCTGCAATGCAGGAGCGTGCCCACGTGCTAAGCCACTTCAGTCGTGTCCAACTCTTTGCAACCCCATGGACTGTAGCCTGCCAGGCTACTCTGTCCGTGGGACTCTCTAGGCAAGAATACCGGAGTGGGTCGCCATGCCCTCCTCCAAGGGATCTTCCCTACCACAGGGATTGAACCCGCATCTCTTGTCTCATGCACTGGCAAGTGGGTTTCTTTATCACTAGTGCCACCTCAGAAGCCTGCAATGCAAGAGTCACAGGTTCAATCCCTGGGTCAGAAAGATACCCCTGGAGAAGGGAATGGCCACCCACACCAGTATTCTTGCCTGGGAAATCCCATGTACAGAGGAGCCTGGTGGGCTACAGTCCATAGAATCGCAAGAGTCAGACACGACTTAGCAACTCAATAACAACAAAATAATACAACACACACAAAAAGGGGATATATGAACCAGTGATATAGGTAACCACATAAACAGATCCTAAAGCAGTATGTGGAGCCCAAGAACAGACACAAAAGAGTACATACTGTCCCATTTCATTTACACGAAGTTGGGAACAGGCAAAATGAATCTACTGTCAGAAAAGTCACAACAGGGGTGTGAATGGCAGGGGCGGGTGGGATTAGAGATAGTGGGAAAGCAAATAACTAGACGGAGACGTGGAGGCATTTTCTGAGATAACGGAGATTTTTGTATCTGGTTTCACAGGTGTACACAATGACTGAACTCAAACTGAACCTGTAAGATTGGCGCATACTATTGTATGTAAATTATGTCTTAATAAACAAACAGGTTCTTAAAAATTGTGAGACTCACTCATATTCAGGGGCAGGAAAACTTGATCCCCACTGAATAAATTATGAATGGGTGGTGGGGAACAAAGTACAGTTCTGTTTTGATCACATCCTTCGATTGTGCTTGTTGAAGATATCAGCTAAACACACTACTTATTTCGTCCAAGAAAAGCAGAAAGGAAGGAAGAAAAGAGATGTCTGACACCCTCTCTGACTTTTCCTGTTTAATAAACTTATTTCCGTCCCCCTCAACTCCATTGTTGTAGCCATTTGGTATCTTGAGCCTTTCACCTCTTGTTCCATCCCAGGCGCCTGATGCTCTCATGGGTGGCCCTGGGATGGTTGGTTTAGTGGGGAGAAAGCTCTGGGGCAAGTGGAGGATGATACACAAAACAGTATGTAACTGAGGATTGATTTACACGGTACCGTTTTTAAGTGTCAAAATTAGAGGGGGAAAAAAAAATCTCTCCAAGAAGAACTAGGGGACAGTTTCAGTGAGGCAATGAGATGAGTGTACTTTGAAGAAATGGGAGAATTAAAATCAGTGAAGACACAAAGGAAGGCAATTTCCTAAGGGGGATCACAACCAAAGGCTCAGAATCAGAAAAGCACCAAGCATGTCAGGGAAATAAAAAGGATGGATGATAACTATTATCTGTTGAATGTCTTTGCTTTGTCACCAATAGATGTAAGCACTTATCTCCTTCTGTAAACTTTGGGACAGCTCCCCATTACACGGATAAGAAGAGGAAGACAGACGGAAACCAGGGAACTTCCTCAAGCTCTCCTAGCTCACAAATGCAGAGCTAGACTTTGAATCCAAGTTCAAGTTCATAACTCATGTATGAGCAAACTACACCTAACCCCAATGGAGCTGATACTGCAACAGAGGTCTTCAGGCCTTTTTAGCAAAAGGAAGGCTATCAATTAATTAACTGGTTAATTAAAACAGAGCTAAGAGGACAGGGAGCTCAGCTCCACGCTCCGTAATGACCAGTGAGATGGGATGGGGTTGGGGGTGGGAGGGAACCTCAAGGGGGAGAGGATTACATGTATACCCATGATTGATTCACAGTGTTGTACAGCAGAAAATAATACAACATTGTAAAGCAATTCTATTTCAATAAAAATAAACTATAAAAAAAGAGCTAAGTGGTTATTTGGACATATTGAGGTGCTATAGAATGAAAAGTTGGGGATCCAGAACATAGAAAACCTTGAGTAACAAGTTTAGAAGTATCCATTTTATTGTAATACAGAGAAATTATTTAAGTTCTTGGAGAAAAACCATGTGAATGTGCAAGAAATGTTTTAATAAAATGGTTCTGGACCTGATAAATGGGGGCGAGCTAGGCAGGACCAATAGCAGGAAAAACAGGTAAGAGGATATTAGAATACTGTGCTAGTTCAAATAAGGGACTGTTTTAAGATTTATGTTAAGGAACAGAAACAAGAAGAGAATAAAAAAGTATTCAAGAGACATCAAAAAAGAAATATGCTCAGAGCGGTGTCTAATAGGATGAAGAGGTGAGCAAAATGAGCTAGGAATAGAGAAGAGGGTTCTCAGGGTCAAGATTTGGTCCTCGGAAAAAGTCATTTCTGTTACAGAAGTCAGGAAAGAGAGCTGGAAGGAGAGGGGAGTGGTCAGTTCATCAAGACATTATATTTAGGGTTTGAGATCTGATGGGACAGGCAGACAAGGTGAGATCTGTGTGTCAATGGGAGACCAAGGGAGGACTGGAATCAGAAAACCAAACTATAGGCATCAGAGCCACCTGATCAAGTGCTTAGACTCAAGTCAGACAGAACAGACCAGGATTCAACATCTACCAGCTCTCTTAGCCTGTTCTTCCTATGAAAATGAAACAATTAATGTACCTGTTTCATGGGGTTGATGGGAGGATTAAAAATGCATAACATAAGTGCTCCACAAATGTCAGCTCTAGTTCTGGAGGCATGCATTTATTTGGGGAGAGAGAAGAGGAAGGGAAACCTGGAAAACTCAGAAAAATTTGGAAAACAGTGCCCTGTGACATATGCCCAGGGGGTCTTGAGAGATTGATAAACAAGGGAGGGTGGAGCATTAATGGACCACTGACACTGGCAATCAGGAGACTAAAAGAGGCAAAAGTCAGGCTTCAGGGGATTCAAGGGTCATTGAAAAATGTCACAATGGAGACTGCAGTTGTAGAAGATAAGAAGGGCATGAGAAGGAAAGATACTAGAAAAAGAGCGACTCAAGTGAAGATGTATTGACAATATCAGAAAGAGCAGACTATGGGTGAGAGTATAAGTAAACCAAGAAAATTTACAGTGGGAATACATACATATACATATATATATATAATATACTTAAGAAAAAATGATAATTAAGGGACAAAACTCCAGACGGAAGCAGAGAGTAGTGCAGTCAAAGAGAGACATGGATGGGGACTTCTCTGGTGGTCCAACGTCTAAGACTCCACGCTCTCTACGCAAACAGCCTGGGTTTGATCCCTGGTCAGGGAACTAAGATCTCACATGCCACAGCTAAAGATCCTACATGCTGCAACTAAGATGTGGTGCAGCCAAATAAATAAATTTTTTAACCTGTTACTAAATAAATAAATAAAAGAGGCATGCACGAATTAGCCTAAGCAATGAAAAGGGAAATCGTTTACCTGGGGAAGACAGAGAAGAGACACAAAGAGAGACGGAGGTGGAAGAAGAAGAAAAGACTTTGGTACCCTGGGGCTCTGTGGATGGTGGATGAAGATTTGACCCCAAGGGTAAACCATGCCAGTCCTTTGGATTCACTTGTAATCAGCACAAGACAGAAACAACAGGCCAAACAGAAACAAGCCAACCACATTCCTCATTCCCAGTGGACTCCAACTTGAATATATACACATGGTCTTGCTGTCTAAGGCAGAACATCTTTGTCACACACCATTACACGGAACCCACCCAGGCTGTTATAGCAGCTTTCCTCCATCATCTCCTCTCCAAAGTACTGTTCCCAATGCCTATAAAAAGGTTTGCCAGGTAGTAGATGTTGAAAAGTGAAGATTGTAGACTTGCTGAGGGGTATGTCTCCACCGAGCACCCTTTAGATCAATGATTCCTGTGGAAACTGTAAATGCCCCCATTCTCAGATGGATGTAGCTTTGAAGACTTAGTCTCACAGGGACCTAATTCAACATTTGACAATCCACTGGAGTATATGGTACAATGGCATTTTCATGGCTTCATTATTTAAAGGGAAATTCATTATGTGCAATGGAAACAAAACTCTATTTCTGACATTTCTAAATCTGAACCCTGAACTCTGAATAAACCTTCTAGTTTCAAAATAATTATTTAAGCAAAGCCCTGGTGTATTCACTCTAAACTATTGAGCAGGGCTCCTAATGGTTGGTGATGCAGTCTCCAACAGTGAGACTTGAGTATTGGAACTTCCCTGAAGAATATTAAGTAGTCCCCTTCCTTGCAACCCATTAAAGGCAATCTTGTCCTCACAGGCCTCAATCAAATTTGCACAGCAATTAGTCCTGCACAGGGTTTGATACATTTCTTAATTATAAAACAACTTTGTACTCTATTGGCCCTTTCAGATGGGTTAAGAAAACGCTAATTACTTCCTCCTGAGACATCAAAGAGGTTTTTTAAAAATTCCCATCTTAGGAATGAATAAAGCAAGATATGTAGAGGAACTAATATTGAGCACCTACTACGTGTTGCAATCTATTGGGTGTGACTTACTCATGTGAATAAGTCTATGGTAAATTATTAACCCTGTTTTGCCAATGGGAAAACACATTTGGAAAAGTTAGATTACCTGTTGAAGTCACATGACTTTGTAAATCCGGCTACCCTGAAAATTGAGGTTGGGATCATGGTACCCTCAAGGGTAAATCTCCTGATTTTTATTTTTTCTACCTGTTACCCATCACACACTTTTGAGCACCTCTGTATACCAGACAGTGTACTAGGTGTAATGAAAAATGAACTGAGTCCCCATTTCTGGAGCAAACAAGAAACAACCGCTCTATCCTGCTTCTGAGGTCAAGCCGGCCAGAGCGCTGCGGACGGACAGAGTAGGGACCCACCCAGCTCAGCTTGGTGGGTGCAAGCTCCAGAGTTCACACAGTCCAAGGAGGGGCTCCTCGGGACCCAAATCCCCTGGAAATCGCCACCTCTCCCTGTCTCTCTCGTCTTAGGTATACTCAGGGAAAGAAACTGAAACTTATCAGGAGCCAGCCCTGCCAGAAAAAGCACCCAGGTGCTCTTGGGCCATTGGCCTTGGCGTCAGAACATGCCAGCCAACCGCTTTCTTCGCATCCTCTGACTCAGACCATCAGCCCAGCACCCCCGCCCCCCACCCTACCGTGCTCTCCGCAGCATCCCTCCCCCACCTCCATTCCAGTCTAGATATTTTTTTTCTTTGTAATCTTCCTAAATTGCGCATTTCATAAGACCTTCAGGAAAAACAAGTCAGGAAATGAGGTTTAGAGGAAGACGTTGGAGGACAGTGTTGGGGGTGGGGGGAGAGGAGGAGGGAAGCAAGCTCTAGGAGAGCAAGTCTTTCATTATCACGACCTGTTAGGCGCACGTCTTCTCCCTCGCCCTGCGCCACCCTCTCGCTGGATGCTGGATGCGAGCCATCCTCAGGGCTAATGAGCAGAGCGCAGGAGATAACTAATCCTAATGCAATTACCGCTCGCCAGTAGAGATAGGTTTGAGGCGCTCCCCGCGTGCCCCACAGCCGGAGACAGGCTCGAGCAGATGTGCTGGAGCCTCCCGTCTGAGACGTTTTGACAGCTGTATACAGTCCCGGGCCCCCTCCCCCTGACAGCATCCCGGGAGAGTGATCTTTTCCCAGCGAGTCCCCAAGCAGCCTGCTGGAGGTGAAATGAAATCTTAGCAGCTTGGGGGCCGTGCACGATCGCTGCTATTTCCAGGGCGGTGATGGAAAGAGCCAGAGACACAAGCCCCTGCTCTCCGCCGCTCCCTCTACCCCCGCTGCTTCCTGAGAGCTTACGGGGTGTTTCAACTGCAGTGAAAAATTATAGCGCGCGCGGGCCTGGCCCTCTCCTGGCGGGCTCGCGCTCCCATGATAGGGGGGTGGTTTGCAACACACACACATGTTCCTTTGTTTGGCCGGACCACGTGCTCTGTTTGCACAGCAGCATGTGGTACCACTGGAGGAAGTCGAACCAACACTGAAAGTTCAAGGAACAGCCAAGCTCTGCTGGGAAGCGGCTGGGCCGGGGCCGGGGTGAAATGGTGAAGCAGGAGGCAGGCCCGACTCTCCCGGGGAAAGACGTGGGGGTGGAGGGGCGAAAGGATCTTATGGGAAAAAAGGGACTGCGGGAGGTCGAAGTGGACTCTGATGATGATAATAATCTCTTGTATTTGAAAGAGCTTTCTAGTTGATAAAGCTTTCTCTCAACTTTTATCTCATTTAATCCTTACAAAAACATATGATGCCAAAGTGCCTCTCCTTCTGGAGAATAAAGAGGGAGAGGGGAAGGGCTGATGTCCCTGAACCCTTGACCGAATGGTCTGACCTTCCACGAGGCCCAGCAGGGCAGCTCCAAACACGGCTGATGGCAAAATGGGTGAAAAAAACAGCTTGTCTCCCTCTCTCTTTCCCTCTCATTCCCCCTAACCCTTCTTCCTTCCCTTTCTTCCCCTCCCTCTCTCCCCAGCTCTCTATCCCATTTTTTAAACTTACAAGAACAATACACACTTGTGGTTGTTTTTTATTTTTAAGCCAAATAAGACAAGAAATGAATGAAATATGAGGATGCAGAAAGGAAATGTTTTCCAAAATCCAGGTTCCCAAACATAGCAATGGTTAAGAATTTCAGTCCTTTTCTTTTTTCATATCTACCTGAACATATTTATACAAGTTATAAATACTTACATTTTTATTTTTTTAAGGGGGAAATCTTACTACATTTTGTTTAGTCGCTAAGTCATCTTACTGCATATACCACTCAGTTAAATTTGTTCAATTTAGCAATATATCAAAGGATATCTTTCTGAAACAATATACAAATCTACCCCACTGTCCTTTTTAATAGCTGCATACTATTTCTTTGTGTGAGTGTACCATTATTTAATTGCATGAGCAGATTGTTTCCAGGTTTATTAAAACAATGCCACACTAAACATATACATGAATATATCTCATATATTCATAAATGAATATACTATATACCCTTATATGAAGATACACTGCACATTGTGAAAGTATTATTTTAGGATAAATTCCTAAAATTGCTAATCCAAAGCAGAGTTGGGTCAAAGGTAAAGCACATTTTAAATTTCAATAGGCATGGCAAAATTGTTAAAAAAAAAAAAAAGTTACACTAATCTACAACACATGTAAGAAAGTTAACTGTTAGTGTATGATGGTTAATGTATAAAAGTTAACTTTCCACACACACCTGACCTGGGTATTTATAAGTCTTTGAATTCTTGCTAATTCAACAGAATGAAAATCTGATGTTTTTAAGAGTGAGGTTTAGCATATTATGATATTTTATTTTTTACTGACCATTTGTTATTTTTCTTCTACGAGTTGTATCTTTTACCCATTTTCCATTGGTTTACTTATCTTTTCATACTGATTTGAAGAAACCCCTTTGAATAATTTATAAAAGATGTTTCTCAATTTTCTACCTTTTTACCCCGTAATACAAAAATGTTAAATGCTTAATGTAGCTAAATCTGTCCGTTTTTATGATTTCTTGGTTTCTTATCAAGCTTAGAAAAACTTTTTAAAACATCCCAAATCTAAATATTCTGCTACATTTTCTTATTTATGATGATGAGGATGTAGATATTTGCTGAGCAGGTATCACATACCAGATATGATTTTAGAAACTAGATGTGTAGACATAGCTCCTGAATTCATGGAGCTTATTTTCCACAGTGGGAGACAGACAGTAAACAAACTAACAAATGAATGAATAAGTACAATTAAAGTACTCTGAAGAATTAATGGAAAATAATGGAGAGTACTACTTTGGGATAATGATTACAGATGGTGAGATATAAACTAAAAGCTTTAAGAGATGAGAAATAACCAGTCATAGAGATAACATTCCAGGCAGAAGGAACAATGTATACAAAGGCCCTGAGGAGGAGAATAATTTTGGAGTATCTGAGAAACCTAAAGGAGGCCACTGTCACTGGAATATGGTGAGGAATGCAGTGAATCAGAAAATAAAGAGCCTTGTAGACCAAGATGAGAAAGAAGTTAGAAAGTACCTTACAGAAACAGTAAGATATCAGTTTTACTCTAAATGCAGTATGAAGCCACTGAATATTTAAGGGAAGAAATCAATGATCTAATTTATGTTTTTATGTTTTGAATTATTTAAAAGAATGACCTGGGTTCCTTGAGAATGATATAAAAAAGGTAATAGGGGGATACTAAGAAGGAATCTGACTGAGAGATGGAAAGAGTCAAGATTCATTTGGGAAGGGATGATTTGCTGATGGAGTGGATGTGTGTGATGAGAGAGAAGTAGAATTCCATGTAATGTCTAAGTTCTAGTTTGAGTAACTGGGTGGACTGTGATATCATTTCCTGAGAAGTGTAAATTAGAGAGGATGTGGGGGAAGGGAGAGTCTAAGTATCCTTTTCAACCCACTGAGTTCAAGACAATCATAAGATATCCAGGTAGGCATTAATAGTTGGTAGCACGAAACCGGGGCTTCCCCAGTGGCCCAGCAGCAAAGAATCTGGCTGCAATGCAGCAGACACAGGAGATGCAGGTTCCATCACTGGGTCAGGAAGACCCCCTGGAGAAGGAAATAGCAACCCACTCTAATATTCTTCCCTGAAAAATCCCATGGACAGAGAAGCCTGGCGGGCTACAGTCCATGGGGTTGCCAAGAGTCAGACAAGACTGAGCAGAGAGACCACTGCACTGGAACTCTGGAAGAAGATTAGGTAGGAAGTAAAATTTTGGAAATGGCTGGCCGCTAGCTATTTAAACACAGGAAAAGTGTGTACTGGAAAAAAACTGGGGGCCTGCTGCAAGCCTTCTTTCCTTACGAATACTTCTATATTTGGAGTTGAAAGGAGAAGGGTAAGCCCGCTAAAGAAACTGAGAAACAGTCCAGGACATAAGGCAGAAAAGTGGGAGAGATTGATATCTCAGAGATTAAGAGGAAAAGGGAACAGCATCAGATGCTGAGGAGAGACGGAGAGATGCCATAATATATGAAAACCAAAAATAATCCATTAGACCTGGCAACAAAGAGATTACTGATGCTATGGACCATAACAGTTTTAGTAGAAGGAGGAAGTAGAAGCTATAATTTGAGAACCATGGCAACTTCCCAAGAGAAAACTTGAAATTTAATAGGGATTTCTGTGGATATAATGCCTTGATCTGGTATTTTCAAGCTTTGTTGTGCATTAGACTCATCTAGTTAAAATTATAGTGGCCTGAGCCCCAACCCCAAAGAGTCTGACTCAGTAGTCCCAGGGTCAATATTTTTTTAAGACTTTTTTTTAGTGTAGGCCATTTTTAAAGTCTTTATTGAATTTTTTTTTTTTGATATTTATCAACTTAAAAAAAAATTTATTTTTACTTTATTCTACGTTACAGTACTGTATTGGTTTTGCCATACATTGACATGAATCGGCCACAGGTGTACATGAGCTCCCTATTGCCTGTTTTGTTTTGGGGGGTCATGTGAGATTTTAGCTCCCCAATCAGGGATCAAACCTGCACCCCCTGCACTGGAAAGTGGATTCATAATCACTGGACCACCAGGGAAGTCTTCTAGGGTCACTATTTCAAATATTAGTAAGTTCTTCAGGCAATTCTGATACAAAGTCTGAGAATCAGTGGCTTACCCAAGAGGAGATTTCTCAAAATGGAATTTTAGATTCAATGTCTGATTGAAAGAGGAAAGTTTTGAGGACAGGAGGCCTTTCTGGGCCTTTCAGATCCTGTCACATAAACAGCTGCCTAGTCTTTTACAGATGCAGAAGGAAATGGCAACCCACTCCAGTGTTCTTGCCTGGAGAATCCCAGGGGCAGCGGAGCCTAGTGGGCTGCCATCTATGGGGTCACAGAGTTGGACACGACTGAAGCGACTTAGCAGCAGTAGCAGCAGTCTTTTACAGAAATAGTGGCTGTACCTGAACATACATTGGATTCACTGAATTTAAGCTGAACTCACTACTTTCCCTGCCTGTTTGGATATAACCATAGGTAGACCTGAATAAGCTTTCACAGATGAAATTCCTTTAAAAAAAAAAAAAAAAAGACCTCCCCAGAATTCAAAAATGCCTCTTTTCCATTGTTCTTTTTTATTTAAAAAAATAATAATTTTTGATTGGAGGATAATTGCTTTACAGTGTTGTGCTGCTTTCTGCCGTACATCAGCGCAAATCAGCCATAAGTATACCCTCCTGAGTCTCCTTCCCACCTCCCCTATCCCAGCCCTCTAGGTCACCACAGAGTGCCAGGCTGAGCTCCTTGTGCTGTACAGCAGCTCCTCAATAGCTTTCTGTTTTACACACTATAATGTATATGTTTTAATGCCATTGTCTCCATTCGTCCTCCCGTCTTCTTCCTCCGCTATGCCCACAAGTCTGTTCTCTTCATCTATGTTCCTCTGTCTTTCTAATTGACTAGACGGTCTAAGACTGAGACCATGTCCCTAAAGGCAAAACAACTCCTGATTTGGGAATTTAGAGTCAACTCCCTTTTATTTGATAACCACACTCTAGGTAAGCTCTTTTACATACATTATCTCAATGAATCCTCGCATGACCCTTTTCAGGCAATTACTTTTATTTCTATTTTATGGATAAGAAACTGTGACTAAANCCATCTATGTTCCTCTGTCTTTCTAATTGACTAGACGGTCTAAGACTGAGACCATGTCCATAAAGGCAAAACAACTCCTGATTTGGGAATTTAGAGTCAACTCCCTTTTATTTGATAACCACACTCTAGGCAAGCTCTTTTACATATATTATCTCAATGAATCCTCGCATGACCCTTTTCAGGCAATTACTTTTATTTCTATTTTATGGATAAGAAACTGTGACTAAAATAAGTGGTAGTGAAATAAATTATTACAGATGTCTCAAAAATAGCATTCCTCAGCTATGTACAGATTTGACTGTGTTATCCTATGACCAACCTAGATAGCATATTCAAAAGCAGAGACATTACTTTGCCAACTAAGGTCCATCTAGTCAAGGCTATGGTTTTCCCTGTGGTCATGTATGGAGAGTTGGACTGTGAAGAAAGCTGAGCACTTAAGAACTGATGCTTTTGAACTGTGATGTTGGAGAAGACTCTTGAAGAGTCCCTTGGACTGCAAGGAGATCCAACCAGTCCATTCTGAAGGAGATCAACCC
>SJYW01047397.1:75559-122680 GCA_006410735.1 Raphicerus campestris
AAACCAGCACAACATGTAAAAATTAAAACAACAAAAAAAGTTTAAAAGATTCAATTCATGGGCCTCAAGGGTGCAGAACAGAGCTCAGCAAAGGACTGCACAAGGAATGTTGGCGGCTCTCGGGACAGTGGGGGCTAAGGCCGCTGGCGTGAGCTCCAGGCGGAGGCGGAGGCTGCGGAGGGACCCATCTCTTGCTGTCTGTGCCGGAGGCGCTGTGGGCGCCTGGTGTGGGCACACCCCCAGAGTCTTCCTACCTTGGACCCTAGGGCCACCATAGCAAGGCGGCGCAGCTTAAAACAACAGAAGTTTATTTTCTCACAGTCTTGAGGCCAGAAGGCCAAGATGAAGGCGGTGCAGGGCCGCACGCCCCCCGCGGCGCTGTGAGCGAGCGCGTCCGTGGTTATTGCAGGCGCTGGAGGTCCGGCCTCCCTTGGCCCAGAGCAGCGTCGCTCCACGTGGCCACCGTCCCCGTCTGTCTCCGTCGGCGTCCTAACTCTCCTCCCTGTATAAGGACACCAGTCTCGCTGGATCCGGGCCCACGCTACTCCAGTGCGATCTCACCTTTGCAGCTGACACGGCAGCGCCGTCTCTTGCCAATAGCGCCGCATTCACGCAAGGTTAGGCTGGGAGCCCAGCTTTCTGAGGGACACCGTTCAACCATAACACTGGGTCTCCACTCTACGCTGAACGTCTGTGTCAAGATGCCGAGGGGACATGTGTGTCCAGGCATGTCACACACAGGTCTGAGCAGTGTGTGTGTGTGCACTTCCAGGCGCTGGCTGAGTGGACCCAGGCACTGGGTTCCATGTTCGAGTCTCGGGTGTCTTTCAAACATGGGATGTCTGTCTTGAATAACAGTGTTTCTCCCCGCTCCGACCCCGACCCCAGCTCTATTCTGCAACTCCTTACCTGCCCAGAGGTCCCTGTGCTCACAAACAAAAGGAAGGGGTTTTAATGACTTTCCTCTAGTAAAATGAGTTATTTCCTGACTGACATATTTCCTCCTCTAATTATATACTTACCTCCTCTACGAGCTTACTGAGGAGGAGAGATAAAAGGGTCAAGACGCAGGCTGACTCAGGGCACACAGGCACGCATGCGCACACACACTTTTACAAGGAGCGGATAGGGTGTGGTACTCAAAGCGAGTGCGTGTGGAGGACCCTGGGGGGTCTTCCTGCCCAAGATAAACATCTGCTCAGCTCCCAGCAGCACCTCTTATCACCAGGGTCTTCGACTCTAGAACTGCATGTGTATTTTCAGGCACAAACGTTAATATCAGTATTTTTAAACATTCTTTTAAGATTAAAAATACAAATAATTCACCCTCCCCCAAAAAACTTACTCTAAGATTGCTGCTGGTTTCTCCACTGAGCATAGATGGGGTGAGGGAGTAAATAACACAGATCTTCTGCCTGACCTCCTGCTAGCTGCCCCTGAGAAAGAGGGGTTCGGAGGCTGAGTTTGAGGAGGGACCCAGGAAAGATCTGACGACCCCTCTGCCTGGTCTGCAAGTAACTGGACAAGGATCCTAAACAATGGATTCTCTCCACCTCTTTTTAGAGAAACACAGCTTACAAAAGCAAGAAGAAAGTTCAGGATCATATTCCAAACTCCTCATGGTACAGAAGGGAAGATGGAGGGCTGGGAAGGAATTCAGTCTTGTCTAAGCTCAGGGATCCAGTGTCTTCCAACTCCTGGTACATCTAGTCTTTCCTCCTCACCCACTCCATCTCTTTAGGCCTGGAGGGGGCGGTAGAGAGGGAGGGTGGAGTGAAGAGCCCCCATCAGGGAGGGTGCAGAGAGCCACAGAAGAACATTCCATAAAACACAGAAACCCCTTCTCCAGCTGAAGTTTCCTCCATAACCCAGACCTCCCTCCCAGAAAGTCCAAGGTGCCCCCCGCCTGCCCCAGCCCCTCTGCTGATTTACTTAACCCAGAGACACTGGGGCTCCTGTGCTTTGATCCTGCAGGCGTCGGGAGCTTTTTGTTCTATTATTCACTGCAGGGTGGATGCTGGCTTGTCTCTCCTCATTACAGGCTGTGGCTGGACTGCCCACCACCTCCCCAAGGCCACTGGACGATGTCCATCAATAAGTCAGTAACAGCGACTGGATGTGAGAAGCCTTCTGGGGCAAGGGTTGGCACCATTTCAGAATCAGAGTTTTCGACAAGCCTCTTTTTTAGGAGGAGAGCTGGAGAGGAAAGCAATAAGCATAAAAACCATAGAAGTGCAGGTAGAGATGCTAAGAGACACTTCTCTGCCCTGTTGATCAGGCAGCTTCGGAAGGCGGGTCTTGCTCATAGGGCTGTGTGTGTCCCCCAGAGCAGCCGACACACAGTGAGACGCCATCAGTATTTATTTAACAAGTGAGTGCATGAGCGGGCTTCTCCTCCCAACCCTCAAGACCATCTTCTCCAAGAAGGAGCACAGCTTCGCGGCACTTTTAACTGCACACCGTGATGGGACAAGTCTGGCTGTCTACCCATGATCCCATACATCCGCACCAGAGGGTATGAGGTCTAGGCAGTCATTTCCTTTTGTTCCCAGCTGCATCCTTAGCACCCAGCACCGTGCCCAGCTCATAGTGGGCCCTCAACCAATGTGTACAATAAATGAATAAATTGGGTGTCAGACCCGAGACCTATTTCCAGGTCGGCTGCCAGCTTGCTGAGTAACCCGGGCCACTCACTTCCCCTCTCTGGGTCTCAGTTTGTCCCTCTCTGTACTGAGGGCTGTGTGCCAGAAGATCTCCAGTGAGGTCATCCAGTCTAGACATTTCTTAAGAAAGATGAAACACGGGCATCACCATACAGAGTCACGCAGTAACTCTTCCAAACTCAAGTTCAACCCTCGCATCATTATGGGAGCCTCCATCACCAGGCCTCTGATAACCTATGGGGAAGCAGGTGAGATGGGGTTACATTGTAAACCACAGAGCCCTGCAGCCAGGATGAATGTTCAGAAACTAGATACAAGAAATGCCCTAGCCTGGAAAGCATGACTTCCCCCAAAGTGGCAAAACCTTGGCGAGTTCATACCTTCATGCCTGAAGCTGCTTTCCTCCCACCAACTCCAGGCACAGACTCAGCAGCGGGAAGAACATGAAAATGGAGGGAAGTCCGTAGGAAGCCGTTTCCCAGCACATAGTCTAGAAACACAGGTGGAACTGAGCATGGGCGGAGGCCAGTAACGCTTCTTTGTAATTAATCTTGGAATCTCCAAGGAGAGAAAATACATTCCAAACTGCCCTTCAGACATCGTTATGACTGGACAAGTCCCCAGCAGCCCCTCCATCTTCACTCTCACCTTGCAGAAACCTTGCCTCTCTGGAATTGTTCTTAGTCCACATGCATTACGTCTTTGTGGGGTGGGCAAAGGGGAGGGCGTCAGCCCCAGTTCATAGACCTAGGGGGTGGGATTTGAGAGCTGGCCAGTGTTTTCCCAGTGGACATGTAGGGATGTGAGAGTTAGACCATAAAGAAGGCTGAGTGCCAAAGAATTGATGCTTTTGAACTGTGGTGTTGGAGAAGACTCTTGAGAGCCCCTTGGACTTCAAGGAGATCAAACCAGTTCACTCTAAAGGAAATCAGTCCTTAATATTCATTGGAAGGACTGATGCTGAGACTGAAGCTCCAATATTTTGGCCACTTGATGCGAAGAACTGACTCATTGGAAAATACCCTGATGCTGGGAAAAACAGAGGCAGGAGGAGAAGGGGATGATAGAGGATGAGATCGTTGAATGGCTTCACTGACTCCATGGACACGAGTTTGAGCAAACTCCAGGAGATAGTGAAGGACAGGAAGGCCTGGCGTTCTGTAGTCCATGGGGTCGCGAAGAGTGGGGCACGACTGAGCAACTGAACAACAACAGGCTAGTCACTTCTTAAGTCTTGACCCCAGCCCTCTGCACCCCGCTGCCTCCCCCGTCTTCCCCCAGAGCCTCGCTCAAGGTCAGGGAGGAGGGAGCGGTGGTTCCCAGCACTGCGGTCACCTGACATGTACTTTTCAGGCTGTTGACTCCCAAACAATACAGTCCATGCTGATCTGCAGGATGTCTTCCGCCTAGTTTTCCAGTAAACTATTCCCACCGAACAAACACGCAGTCTCCCGGTCCCCGCGCGGACCTGGAAAAACACAGCGCTTGGCTGGGCTCCCGGCCTGGGGTTTGCCTGCCATCCTCTCCCGGCCCGCGCCGGCCGCTTGTGGACGCACGCGGGGTGCCCTGGCTCCTAGCTTCCACTGGGGGGCGCCCGCGGCCCGCGGGAGCACCGGCCGCTCGCGCCCCGTCTCGCGGGCGCGCCCGGCCCGCGCCTGCGCACACCCGAGGCCGCCCCGGGCCCCGCGCCCGAGAGCCGCGCTTCCGGCGGCCTTGGCTATGGAGGTTACCCCGGGCCACCCGCCCGGGAGGGCTGGCTCTGAGGTCCGCGAGCGGGAACACTGCCGCCGGGGTCCGCCCTGCGGAGACCCGGCGGCCGTGTTCCGAGGCCCAGGGGCGCGATCAGAGGCGGAGGCCTGCGGTGGCGCGGGGGGCTTTTAGGAAGAATTCTTCTTAAATTTAGAAAGCAGCCGCTGCGCCTTAAATCCCGGAGCCGCTCTCTTCCGCGGCCTCTGGCCGCCCGGCTGGCCTCGCGACGTTCCGTCCTCGGGTCCACCGACCGCCTGTCAGCTCCAAGCTGAGCAAGGCCGCCTCGATTTTCAGAAGTCGCACCGACCCCGGGCAAGGGAGGCCTGGGGCGAAGGCCACCGGTGCGTCTATGGTGCAGAGAGAGCCGCAGGAACGGAGGGGCCGGCGGGCCAGTTGGACTTACTGCTCGCCGAGTCCCAAGGTCAGAGCGGGGAACGACGCCAGGGATCAGCCAGACACCGATGGGAGAACTGGGAGAGCACGTTGTCCAAGGTCACTGAGTTTGCTGGCAAGGAGCAAACCCTACTTAAGTGTGAGCCCTTACTTTCAGTTAAGTCACTCAGTCGTGTCCGACTCTTTGCAGCCCCATGGACTGCAGCACGCCAGGCCTCCCTGTCCATCACCAACTCTGGAGTTTGCTCAAATTCATATCCATCGCGTCGGTGATACCATCCAACCATCCCATCCTCTGTCGTCCCCTTCTCTCGCCTTATTCTTTCCCAGCATCAGGGTCTTTTCCAATGAGTCAGTTCTTGGGACCTGTAATCGTTCCCCTAGCTCTTGGGAGAAAGTTCGAGCTCCTTCACAGGGCCTCGAGGCCCTGCGGCATTATCAGCCCCTGCTTACTCGGCAGCAGAGCCGCTCCCTTCGCCTCTCTTTGTCTCTGGGCTTGGCCAGATCCAGTGAGCCCAGCCTCCTGCAGCCCCAGTCTCCGGGGGCAACTCCTCCGTGTCTTCTAGCTCCAGGCTCACACGCCATTTCCTCTGGAAAGCTCTCCAGGCCTTCCCCTGTGCCTCACGCACACAGCCCTGTCCAACAGCGCGGCCAGACTTCCCTGTTTCTTTACCCGGAGTCCCCTTCCACCCCCAGACTGTGCCTCTGCCCGTGATAAAGTGAAAGTGAAGTCATTCAGTCCTGTCCAACTCTTTTCGACCCCATGGACTGTAGCCTACCAGGCTCTTCCATCCATGGATGGGATTTTCCAGGCAAGAGTACTGGAGTGGTTTGCTATTTCCTTCTCCAGGGGATCTTCCCAACCCAGGGATCAAACCCAGGTCTCCCGCATTTCGGGCAGACTACCACCTGAGCCATCAGGGAAGCCCTTGATAGGCACTCTATAAATACAGGATGAATGAATGAATGGGTCAGAGCTCCTCCCATCTGGTTTCTGGACCTATGTACTTTTCAACATATTGCACACTGACCCTTTTATTCTTGTAACTAAAGGCTTATGGCGTGGAAGCACCTATGTTATATGGCAAAGCTGGGGAAATCAAGTCTCAGAGCAAGAGCCAGTTCTTGAAACAATACTGTGTTCCTTGCTTTTGCTTCCAAGAAGTAATTTTCAACATGTTTTCCCTATTGCTCTGAATGGTAATTTCTAACTTATTTTTGTTATTTCACTCAGATAATCGATCTCACAAAACAGATTTCAAACCGTGTTCCTAGAATCTGACGGACTGTTTGAGGGACTCCATGTGCCCACTTCAATCAGAACAGCACCATTTTTATTCTTTTTTTTTTTTCCAGGTAGTTCTCGTGGTAAAGAAAAGGAGCCAAGGTTTCTATTGATGCTTTAAGAATATTTAGAAATGAATGGCGCCAAAAGATTGCACAGTAGAGCCCTGAAGAGCTGTGAACAATGGTTAACAGCTAATCATTTCAAAGGCCTGTAACTTCCATTCCCGGTGAGGCACATGCTACAATTTCCCAACCTACTGAGCTTCCCCCCTGTTCTTTTATGTGGGGTCTATATCTGTGGCTCTTCATTATTTCTTCTTCCCTCTTAGCAGGGAATTTGATGTTAAATGGATGCAGGAAGAAAGGCAGAAGTATTTTTTTTTGCAAAGTTTGTCACGTTTATAGGAGAAGTTATGTTACTTTTTTTTAACTGGAGGGTGATTGCTTTACTATATTGTATTGGTCTCTGCCATACATCACGATGAATCAGCCATAGGTGTACATATACCCACTCCCTCCGGAACATCCCACCCCATCCCACCCCGCTAGGTTGTCACAGATCCCTGGATTGAGCTCCTGGTGTCACACAGCAAATTCCCACTTCTTGATTGAAGAAGAGAGTTGAACATGTGATATTTCTCCTTAGAAGAATGTTTTGAGGCCCCAGTTCCGCCCCTCCCCCTGCCAAGTGGCCTCCCTTCAAAGGTGCTCGGGACCTAGTCTGTGGAACTCGTGAATGTGTTCTCAGCAAGAGGAACTTTACTGATGTGATTACGTTAAGAATCTTAAAGAGATTATCCTGGATTAGCCACATAGGCCCAGTGTAATCGGAAGAGGCCTTACAAGGAGGGGGGAAGCGTGTCAGAGTCAGAAGGTGTGTCAGTGGAAGGAGAGCTTGGAGCCAATGAGAGGTGAGGAAGACTCAGCTCAACACTGATGGCTTTGAAGACGGAGGAAGGGACACGAGTCACAAGGCAGGTGCCCTCCAAAAACAGACAAGGGCAGGAAACGGCTTCTCCTTTAGCGCTTCTAGAAGGAACATAATCCTGCTGGCACCTTGATTTTAACCCCAGTGAGACCGATTTTGGACTCCAGGCCTTCAGAACTGTGAGACACATGCTAAACCACTACATTTGTAGTAATTTGTCACTGCAGCAATAGGAAACTAATCCCCCCACAAAAGGAGGGAAAATATCCCGGCCATAGACCCACTCTAATGGAAAGAAGGAGGCTCACTGGAGACGGGCATGACTGGGCTAGAGCTGTGGTGTGGACAGAGTGCCCGTGCAGCTGGGGCAGGACTGCGAGCCTGAGCCTGATGCATGCGCTTCTGTCATTCCAGAAAGGGTAGGGCAGTGCCCCTGGGGTACAGGCTGTAGCACTTGCTCACAGTCTTATGTTTTGACTGTGTGTAGAGCCATTTTTATTTCCCCTGCCGGCCTGGAAGATTCCCAGATGGCATTCATTTTTATATCCCTGTTGTTCCCAGCGCCTTGTGTGAACGTGTGAGGCATTTCACACTTCCTGAAGCCCTGGTGTGCCAGTATCCATTCTGAGTCTCACCACAACTCTCCCGGGGTGAGGTAAGACCGGTTGTAGTATTGCTAGAAGTTTTCATTTTACCAAGGACTAGCACCCAGATTTCTCTGGCACCCAGGCCCTTTTCTCTCCAATAATCCAACCATTTTTTCAGCAAAGTGAACGCCAGAGCACAGATGAGAAAGTTGAGGCACTTTCAGATTCCCAAGGGTCTCGTTGGTAGGTGGGCTCTGGGGAGGGGTGGTCCAGAATGACTGCATGGACCACCTTGGGCCACTTCCTCCCTCTACACACAGGAGGAAATGCTTTTGCCCAACTGAAGGTACAGAGGAAACCCCACAGCAGAGAATCTCGTTTTTCAAGAACACTGCAAAGGATGTGGATGGGAAGAGGGCGAGGCCCCCTCTGGTTCTGGCTCCAGGCGAGGCTTACTGTCGGGGGTCTCCACCCTGAACCCCTGCTTCTTTACCAGCTATACCAAGGAAGTGTCCCTGTGGAGTTAGGGAGGCGGAAGAGTCATGCCTGCGGGTGGGACTCCAGGCACCTTGAGGGCAGCCGGAAGAGAATGGTGTCTATCACTCTTTTGCATTTTAAAAATTCCCGTTTCCCATCAACATCCTCACAGTCCAGTCTCTGGAATTAGAGATAATTTCAAGTCACAGGTACCCACTCAGCCCTGGTGTAACCTTGGCAGGCGTGGATGGATCCCACTTCATCTGCAAAACGTGGGTAACACCGACCCTGTGTGTTGTTGGAAAGACAAAAAAAAAATAATGTACGGAAGATAAGAAGCACTCCCATGATAGCTATATTACGTATAATCAAAAAAATGGGGGAGGTTGTATTTCTCAAGGTTGGGCAGCTGGTAAATAAATGGTGACACCAAGATCCCATCCTCAACCCAAGCCTTCAACTTCTCATCCAAAGGCCCACAACATTCTCTGGCCATACGTCGGCACTCCCAGACAAAGCTTCTCCACCTGGTTCACACAGAGAGCAGCAGGGGCCAATTCTGACTCGGCCCCCACCGAGGGGGAAGCCCTCGCGCTGCACAGCNCGTCGGCACTCCCAGACAAAGCTTCTCCACCTGGTTCACACAGAGAGCAGCAGGGGCCAATTCTGACTCGGCCCCCACCGAGGGGGAAGCCCTCGCGCTGCACAGCTGCACACTTCCGCAACCTCGCCTGGCTGGAGCCCCGAGGGGCGCGCAGGGACCTCCAAAACTGTGCGCTCGAAGATATCAGAGCGGCCACAGGCCTCTCCGCCCTGCCGCAGCCCTTCAGCTCCCGCCTGCGCGCCCAGGAGCACTGAGCCCAAGGTCAGGGTGGACCCCTGGGTGCCAGGCATGGGTTCGGTGGGTCAGCCCCCCGCGCGCGTCCCTGTACGGAGCGGCGGTGCGCGCAGGAAGCCCNGTCCAGAAAAGCATCCCTATAGGCTAAATACAGGCCATGCCTCCCAAAGGCTGACTGCTGACTTAGGGGCCAAAGAAGGCAAGAAGAGAACTAGGAGTTTCAGTGGTTAGCTGCAGTTGTGAAAGGCCATTCCTCAGAGTCTCTTAACTCTGTGTGTGTATGTGTGTGTGTGTGCCCATAAAACACTGGAAGGAATGGAGACTTTAGGATCCCACACAAAACTGCATTTATAAACTCACTGAACTCCCCACGTGTACCTGCTAAAGATGAGCTCAGTGTTAGCCGACTCTTTGAGTTGGAAAGAAAGGCAACCGATTCACTTCATGAAATGGAACTTCACTGTTAGGTGCCTGAGGTAGGAAGTGGAGCAGACAATGCCGTGTCCATCCCCTGGCCAGCTGAAATGTGGCACTATCTGGGTTAGTGTGGTGCCAGTCAGGGGAGGCTGAATTCCTCCCCGCTGGCCCCAGGGAATGACCTGGGCGTGGGCATCAGGCGTGATCCTGGCCAAGCAGATATGATGGAAGACTGGGGAGATGATGAAGAGGTGATGGACAAAGGAAAAGTGCATCCTTTTTTGTCTCTGGATGTCATTACCTGGAACTGCCACCATCTTCCTGGACAAAGGAAGAAGTTAGCCTAGAAGGATAAGCAGCATACTGGGGTGATGGGAGAAAGTCAGGAAACACCTGGAGTCTTCACCACACTTTTGAACCACTAAATGAACTGACCTTGGCTGGTGGCTAAGGTGAGGGGTTGAGATGAGAAAGGTGTGGGGGGGACTCTTGGGATTTTAAGTGAGGAAAAATGATCATTTTTCTTATTTAGACCATTTTTAGTTGGGTTTTCTGTAACTTGCTGCCCGTCATCCTAATACAATTAATGTGATTAGGATCTCACTGGAATACACAAGCGGAAAGAAAAAGTCCAATAGGGTGTCAGAGGGAGTTATGGGGAGGACGTTGGAGACTTTGGGCAGCTCTGGCGCTGGACTGTCTTCTCTCCCACATCTGTTTTGGNCGTGTCCATCCCCTGGCCAGCTGAAATGTGGCACTATCTGGGTTAGTGTGGTGCCAGTCAGGGGAGGCTGAATTCCTCCCCGCTGGCCCCAGGGAATGACCTGGGCGTGGGCATCAGGCGTGATCCTGGCCAAGCAGATATGATGGAAGACTGGGGAGATGATGAAGAGGTGATGGACAAAGGAAAAGTGCATCCTTTTTTGTCTCTGGATGTCATTACCTGGAACTGCCACCATCTTCCTGGACAAAGGAAGAAGTTAGCCTAGAAGGATAAGCAGCATACTGGGGTGATGGGAGAAAGTCAGGAAACACCTGGAGTCTTCACCACACTTTTGAACCACTAAATGAACTGACCTTGGCTGGTGGCTAAGGTGAGGGGTTGAGATGAGAAAGGTGTGGGGGGGACTCTTGGGATTTTAAGTGAGGAAAAATGATCATTTTTCTTATTTAGACCATTTTTAGTTGGGTTTTCTGTAACTTGCTGCCCGTCATCCTAATACAATTAATGTGATTAGGATCTCACTGGAATACACAAGCGGAAAGAAAAAGTCCAATAGGGTGTCAGAGGGAGTTATGGGGAGGACGTTGGAGACTTTGGGCAGCTCTGGCGCTGGACTGTCTTCTCTCCCACATCTGTTTTGGGGCCCCCCTGTGCCCCACGAGTGGGGCTCTGCCACTCTCTTGCCTTCTGTGTGCTGTTTTCTCTTTCTACCAACTGGCTGATACTCTCCAATTTCCAGTTCAAATTTCCAAGAATGAGACCGTGGTTGACCTCTTCATCTACCATTTTCTTCAGATGTGAAAGAGCGCTTCATGCCTGATCACTTCATCAGCCGCTGATTGGTCTGTGGGGTGACTGCCCTTGAATCCAAATCCCATCTAATCCACCATGGAAGGGAGGGTGGCTGCAGAACACAGCCAGCCCAACTTAGTCTGAGGCTCAGGTCATAGGCTGGGAAGGTTCCCCTGGAAGGGAACAGTCCTCTTGGCAGGTACCAGGACTGACTTGCTAGCAGTCTTCATGGGGAGCTATAAAATGGCAGTGCTAAGCCAACAGGGTCAGAGCAAAGGAATCCATTCCCACCGCAAGCCTTCTCTGCCATAGATCTGTTTTATACTTGAGAGTAAGGGGCTCCCAGTCAAAAGGCCTGCCCAGATCCTAGATCTACCCCCAAACACTCAGTCATACCACTCGAAAAGCATCCCCACCCCAAGTGCACCCACCCGTGCATCCGCACAGGAAGCACACGCACGGCTGTTGTCCAAGACGCACACACCACACATGACTTTCCCACGTGGCGCTGTGTGGCGACTGTTGCAGGAGTTGTTTTGTTGTTTCAGTTACAGTGACACAATGCGTTGGGATGTGTGAGTGACAGCAGGGCTGACGGAACGCAAGCAGAAGCGAGGGAACCCCCAGTGGCAGAGCGTTTCCTGAATCAAAATGTTAAACATGCATAAGTGTGAGTTTAGCGCCTGGGAGCCCGTGTGTGAGGGTGTGACACTCTCCCACTGTGTTTGTGGCATTCTGATAGTATGCAGGTAATTTTCCCCTTCAGAGCAAGTACTCACAGGCGTGGAAGAGGTGCAAACTGAGATGTTTCTCTCTCTCATTGGCGCTGTATCCTTAGGCGAATTCTTTGAACTTTCTGAGCCTCAAAATCTTCGTAGGTAAAATCTGTCTAATAATGCTTCACTTGTAGGATCGCCAAGATCCTTATTTACAGACAGTCACCTAAGAAAATGTCGAGCACTTACTGTTATAACATTTTAAAGGAGTCATTCTAAAAGACCCCTTTCCTGGGGCAAGTGGACTATGGGATTCTTCTGAGAGAATCATAGTCTGTAGTATTGGCTGAGTCCCGTGATGTCTGTCACCCGGCTCAACAAACAAGCTTGAGATTCAGTGTGGTCATCCTATCAGAAAGAATGACTAGAAGGTGCCAAGTGGGTAGTGAGATACTGGGAAGGAGACACTTTCATTTATGTGAATCCGCCCAGGAAATGGAGAGGAAGCCCCAGGAGCGTCCTGAGCTGAGCCCAGGTGTAACTCATCGTCTCATGCTATGTGGGGAAAGGAGTGGGAGTCAGGCGGGATGCTGGCTGGGTCCCTGGGGAAGAGGCTCAGGTTCACCGGGGAGCAGGGACCATGGTGGCCGTGACTGGGTGGTGCTGAGGCAATTGCCCAGCACTGAGGCACAGGCAGCGGTGGGAACGGGACTCTTGGGGCTGGGGAGACCTGTAGGGGAGTGGTGGAAGGTATTTGGAAATCCTTGGGACTAGAGTCAGGAAGGATCTATCAGGCCTCTAAGAGGATGCACAGGTTCAGTGAGTCTCCAGGTGAGAGTCCAGCCTGGTCAACGCCTGATGTTAGCCTTGTGATATCCTCAGCAGGAGTCCAGCCGTGGCTTATTACTTTCAGAATCTGAATTATGAGCTAATAAGTAGGTATGTCATAAGTCTCTGGACTTCCCAAGTGGTTCTAGGTAAAGAATGTGCCTGCCAGTGCAGGAGATATAAGAGACATGTGTTCAGTCCCTGGGTTGGGAAGATCCCCTGGAGGAGGGCATGGGAACCCAATCCAGGATTCTTGCCTGGAGAATCCCATGGACAGAGGGGCCTGGCGGTCTACTGTCCATAGGGTCAGTCGCACAGAGTTGCACCTGATTGAAGCAACTTAGCACAAATGGACATCTTAAGCCAGTAAGTTTGTGATGAGTTCTATGCTGATCAGTGAAGAAATATATGGTCCAGACTTAGGACTTAGAAATGTGCCCATCTTCATCTTCTACATATTCTGGTTCTTCCTACCTTTATTTCCTTTTTATTTTCTGTTAGCTTTATTTAAAGTCACAAACTAAAAAATAAAATAAAAAGTTAAAGTCGCTAACTGATTACTAAGAACCAGAAAGAATTTGACTCAACGCTCCTTGGAAGGAAAGTTATACCAACCTAGATAGCATATTCAAAAGCAGAGATGTTACTTTGCCAACAAAGGTCCATCTAGTCAAGGATATGGTTTTTCCAGTGATCATGTATGGATGTGAAAGTTGGACTGTGAAGAAAGCTGAGCACCAAAGAACTGATGCTTTTGAACCATGGTGTTGGAGAAGACTCTTGAGCGTCCTTTGGACTGCAAGGAGATCCAACCAGTCCATTCTAAAGGAGATCAGTCCTGGGTGTTCATTGGAAGGACTGACACTAAAGCTGAAACTCCAATACTTTGGCCACTTGATGCCAAGAGTTGACTCATTGGAAAAGACTCTAATGCTGGGAGGGATTGGGGGCAGGAGGAGAAGGGGACGACAGAGGATGAGATGGCTGGATGGCATCATGGACTCGATGGAGAAGAGTTTGGGTGAACTCTGGGAGTTGGTGATGGACAGGGAGGCCTGGCGTGCTGCGATTCATGGGGTTGCAGAGAGTCGGACACGACTGAGCGACTGAACTGAACTGAACTGAAACGCTTCTCTGGTGGCTCAGATGGTAAAGAAGCTGCCTGCAATGCAGGAGACCCAGGTTCGATCTTTGGATCAGGAAGATCCCTTAGAGAAGGGAATGGCTACCCACTCCATTATTGTTGCCTGGAGAATCCCACCGACAGAGGAGCCTGGCAGGCTGCAGTCCATGGGGTCCCAAAGAGTCAGACGTGACTGAGCGACTAACACACCAAGTGCTGATAAAATATAAGACAATATAAGACAGATATGAAGCCTGAATTCTCCTTCCGCCACTCAGTTGGTGTGGCTTTGAGAAAACTTCTTAACTTTCCTATATCTTGGTTTCTCATCTATAAAATAAGGATTATAATGTTTACTTACTGCATTTAAGTCAGACTTGAGTCACATAATGTAGTCCAGTGCACTTGGTAAAATATGGAGCCGTGTACAAATGTAAGCTCTGGGAGAGCATGAAGGACAGGGAAGCCTGGTGTGCTGCAGTTCATGGGGTCGCAAAGAGTCAGACACGACTGAGCGACTGAACAATAGCAACGGATGTAAGCTACTATTTTTATGAAGCCAGAGTAGCCAGCAGGGTGCTTGGGGCAGCTAGGTGAGCCAATGGCAGTGAAAATCTAGCTACAAAATCAAGAATTCTAATAGAAAAAAGAAAATAAAGAGAACCCCTTTACAGAAGGTGCTGAAAGTGGCCACAATGGCTATTTCTTCTCTCAAGTGTGCTTTCCTTCCCCAAATAAGAAGAGTGGATTGAGAAGCAGGCCAGGTAAATTCTCAGTATCACCAGTAACCAGACTTCACATCCTAAGTGTGACAAAAATAATATGACCCTTAAAATGGCCAACTAAATTACTTAGAGAAGAAAGGAAGGAAAAAGGAGGCCGCAGTATAATACTTTGTGTAATGAAGATATTAAAGAGAACAAATGAATGTAGTCAAACACCTATAAAGCAGAGGAGAAGCAGAAGGAAATTTCTTGGAGGAAATGTGGTCATATGCCTGCGCTTAACAATGGCGAGC
The DNA here is from genome assembly GCA_006410735.1 of Raphicerus campestris. Classification (NCBI taxonomy): domain Eukaryota; kingdom Metazoa; phylum Chordata; class Mammalia; order Artiodactyla; family Bovidae; genus Raphicerus; species Raphicerus campestris. The sequence continues at coordinate 90,100 of SJYW01047397.1, forward strand.
AGAAGGTCTTACACAGGAAAGAGATCGTTGGTGAGAAAGGCTGCAGGATTGTGTAGCAGCATATGGAAATTCAATCCACAACATAGAAAACCAGACAAGAGATGGGCGATAAGCACACTCAAGAACAGAAAGACAGACGGAGGAGCTCTACAGCTACTAACAGCATCCGAATTAGCAGAGTGCTTCTTAAGGATCAGATTATAGCCGCTTTACGGAGGAGAAATACTTTGGAGAAAATTCAGAAAAGGAAAACCAGCTCGGAGGCTATATTTACCCAACAATAACAACAAAGCATTTTGTTTCCTGCCTGTTCCATTGTTCATTGACAATGAAACTGCAATTTTAAGATGTGACCCCAGGTGATATGAAGAACGTAAATTCCAGATCAATTTACAGAAGTAATCGAAAGCTTTCACAAGCACACAAAATCTTAAACTCATTTTAGAGATGGAATCAACTGAGAACCAATTCCAGGAAGGAAGAGCAGGTAATTCCGTGCCACAGAGAAGATCCATGTGCAGGATCCTGAGTTAATTTAAGACTAAAATGAGTTCAGAGCTCAATTTTACTATTTGTTATTCATGAGATGCAGAGCATGTTAATTAGCCTCTGTAAAACTGAGATAATAAACACTTTACAGGGGTTTGGAGAAGACAAGGTGGAATAATGTATATAAAGTGGCTGGCTTAGAGTCAGTGACCAAAAATGGTAACTACTCTTTAAGCTACTCCTGTCTCCCCAGCTGTAACGTGAGGGAGCTAGCTAAATACACTGCAGTATCTTTTCTGCCTTTCACGTCTTATGGTTCTACCCTTGTATATTGTTGATGGGCAAGTAAAATGGTACACTGGCTGTGGAAAGTAGTTTGGCAGTTCCTCAAAAAGCTAAACATAGAATCATCATACCACCCAGTAATTCTACTCCTAGTTACATAATACTCAAAAGAATTGAGAGCGGGGACTTAAACAAATGCTAGGCCACCAATGTTCATTTACGGCATGATTTACAGTAGCTAAAAGATGGAAAGAGCCTAGTGTCCATCAACAGATGAGCAGCTCAACAGAATGTGGAACCCGTATACAGTGGAATATTGTTCAATTATTCCGCCATAAGAAAGAATGAAGCTCTGTTACATGCTATGGCATGGGTAGACCTTGATGCCTTTCTGCTAGGTGAAATAGGCCAGGGGCAGAGGGCAAATATTATATGGTTCCATTTGTATGAGATACATAGAATAGGACTTTTCATACAGACAGAAAGTAAAGATCACCGTGGACTGTGAAAGGGGGGAAGGGGAGGTATTGCCTAACAGGCATCGAGTTTCTGTTTGCGATGCGAGAAATGGTTCAGGAGACACTGTGGTAGTGGTGTCCACAGCACAATTGTAACTGCTGCTGCTGAGTCGCTCAGCCGTGTCCGACTCTGCGCAACCCCATAGACGGCAGCCACCAGGCTCCTCTGTCCCTGGGATTTTCTAGGCAAGAACCCTGGAGTGGGTTGCCATTTCCTTCTCCAATGCGTGAAACTGAAAAGTGAAAGGGAAGTCACTCAGTCGTGTCCAACTCCTCGCGACCCCATGGGCTGCAGCCCACCAGGCTCCTCCATCCCTGGGATCTTCCAGGCAAGAGTACTGGAGTGGGGTGCCATTGCCTTCTCTGACAAATGTAACTAATGTCCCTTAATTGTACCCTTAAATGTGGGTAATGGCATATTTTATGTTATATTAATAATTTTCTCACCAAAAAGTGTGTGATTCACTCTTTCACACTCTCCAAAGTAGAGAAGTGATCGCCACTAGCAGCTTTCATATTCCTTGCGGCTCTAAGTGCGGCCTCTTGAGTCAGTTTGTTTGGATTCAGATCCTCCCTCTGTTACTGCCTGTGCCACTGGGGGCAAGGTACTCAGATTTTGAAACTTCAGTTTCCTCTTCAGTGAAAAGGAGACAACATCATCCCTGCCTTGTAAGGTTGTTACGAGGAAGCTCTGAAGCTCTTCCATTATGACTGGTACAGAGAAAATCCTTGCAGAGTGTAGGTGCTTCTCATTCCTTGGCAAGCTTCACTAAAGTGGTGGCAGGAGGCAGAGCATCAGTGTGGGGTGTGGGATGCTGGGGTGAAAGCTCTTGTCACCCTTGATTCTGATTTTCCAAGATGCTTCCAGTGAGATGGGAACCGAAGGGCTCTCTGCTCTGGGCTCTCACCCTCGGGTGACCAGAGACAACCAAGTTATCCTTGAAGCTCTGCTTCAAGCCCACTTCATCCTTTCCACTATAGGTGGGGAGAGAATTCTAAAGCCTTCAGTAACAGCACCTCACTGCTCTCAGAATCCAGTCCAAAGCCTTGAATAAGACTCGCAAGGCACCTCCTGATCAAGTCCACTTACTTCTCCCTTCTCAACGCTCACCACACCTCATCCCAGTCTTTGTGCTCCAACTGTGTTGATGCTCACAGCGCCATCTGGAAGGCGCCCTGCCTCACCACTTCGCTTGGCTCTCTCCTCCCTGCGCTTGGACTTGGTACCTCCCAGGAGGGTTTCTCTGACTCACTGAGGCCGAGTCGCATGCTTCTGCCATGAGCTGGCAATGTTCTTTCTCCGACTGCTACCACTGCGCACTCACTCTGTTGTTATCGCCTGTTTTCTTATCATCTTTCCAGCGAGATCATAAGCTCCTTGTGCTATTAACTATTTCATCCCCAGTACCTAGCACAGTACCGGACTCATAGAAACACATGCTAGATAAATAGATGAGTGATGAGTTGACTCAAGTCGAAAGACTAGATGGATAGATGATCAGGCATTGGTTCTATAAGTTGCATCAGGTTGTGAGATGGTGTCATCAGTTTTTTCAGACCTTTACCAGATGGTTTTTCCAGTAGTCATGTATAGATGTGAGAGTTGGGCTATAAAGAAAGCTGAGCACTGAAGAATCGNATAGGTGGGGAGAGAATTCTAAAGCCTTCAGTAACAGCACCTCACTGCTCTCAGAATCCAGTCCAAAGCCTTGAATAAGACTCGCAAGGCACCTCCTGATCAAGTCCACTTACTTCTCCCTTCTCAACGCTCACCACACCTCATCCCAGTCTTTGTGCTCCAACTGTGTTGATGCTCACAGCGCCATCTGGAAGGCGCCCTGCCTCACCACTTCGCTTGGCTCTCTCCTCCCTGCGCTTGGACTTGGTACCTCCCAGGAGGGTTTCTCTGACTCACTGAGGCCGAGTCGCATGCTTCTGCCATGAGCTGGCAATGTTCTTTCTCCGACTGCTACCACTGCGCACTCACTCTGTTGTTATCGCCTGTTTTCTTATCATCTTTCCAGCGAGATCATAAGCTCCTTGTGCTATTAACTATTTCATCCCCAGTACCTAGCACAGTACCGGACTCATAGAAACACATGCTAGATAAATAGATGAGTGATGAGTTGACTCAAGTCGAAAGACTAGATGGATAGATGATCAGGCATTGGTTCTATAAGTTGCATCAGGTTGTGAGATGGTGTCATCAGTTTTTTCAGACCTTTACCAGATGGTTTTTCCAGTAGTCATGTATAGATGTGAGAGTTGGGCTATAAAGAAAGCTGAGCACTGAAGAATCGATGCTTTTGAACTGTGGTGTTGGAAAAGACTCTTGAGAGTCTCTTGGACTGCAAGGAGATCCAACCAGTCCATCCTAAAGGAAACCAGCCCTGAATATTCATTGGAAGGACTGAGGCTGAAGCTGAAACTCCAATACTTTGGCCACATGATGCAAAGAACTGACTCACTAGAAAAGACCCTGATGCTGGGAAAGATTGAAGTCAGGAGGAGAAGGGGACAACAGAGGGTGAGATGGTTGGATGGCATCACCGACTCGATGGACATGAGTTTGAGCAAACTCTAGGAGTTGGTGAGGGACAGGGAAGCCTGGTGTGCTGCGGTCCATGGGGTCGCAAAGAGTTGGACACGACGGAGTGACTAAACTGAATGGAACGACATGGTTATGGACCCTTGACGTTGTATCAGTATTGATGGGGAGTCGTGACAGCACAGGTCTCACATAAGGCAGGTAGAATGACTGTTTCTTAGAATCTTCACTGGCTCCAACTGTCCACCTTCAGGTAGGTTCTTACACATGAACCCTGTCCCTCTGTCACCCAGACCTACCTGGTTCTTAATTCTCCCACTTCTGCTGATGGTAGCACCAGCATCTGAGCCACTAAAATTTCACATCCGTGTTGTCGTTGACTCTCATATCACTTCAGATCTCTGCATTCCCTTGGTCCACTAATTTGACCTCCTATCTACACCCAGTTTCCTATTTCTGCTATTACTGTTGCAGAAACCAGTCCTCGAGAAGCCAAGCACCACACTCGGAGAGCTGGAGAACTCAGGTTTATTATGCCGTCAGGCCCAGAGGAGTTAACACTCCAAGCTCTGAGCCCTGAACAAAGGGATTACAGAGTTTTTATAGACAGACTGTAGTGGGCAACACTAGCTGTTAATAGGCTGGTTTAAACTAAGGAGTTTCGCGCGCGTGGGAACAGCAGTCAAGATGGGGAGGGGGATGCCTGGCCTGGACAGGCATGATTAAGCAGGTTTGCAGGGGCCCGGTGATTGCAAAGAGCAGGACAAGGGTGAGTGAGATAAACTCCAGTTCCTAGTATTGCAAGCCCCCACTTTCTGAGACTACGTGACCTACGTGATCTAGACTTTGCGAGGGGCAAGCTGAGTGACAGAGGCAGGATGAGCAGGAGGTGATGTAAAATTTTAACTGTTCCTCTTCATTACTACTAAAAATGGCTTTGTATAAGAACAAAGCTCAATTAAAGAATAAGTTTTCCTCCACATTGTGAACGCATCAAGGATCCTCGGGTAACTTAACATCATTCACTTTGTATCACAGACTTCAAGCTAGCCTCTGCTTCTCTAGTGCCTCAGAAAAGCAGCGCGTTTGAAATAGATTATCATGATGCATACACAACCAGTTTTAAATGATATCAAATGGGACAATGTACTTAGCACTGCTCATATTTTGATCTTTATAAAACTAGGAAAATGAGGGACATGAACCTCTGTAATAGGAAACAGGAAGGCCGGCCTTTCTCCTTTGAAACAGTGGCTTTGTTTTATTGTCTTGACAATAAAGAGTTCTTTGAAAAAGAGTATATATGTGTATATATGTGTGTGTATATATGTGTGTGTCTGTGTGTGTGTGTTTGTATGTACAACTGAATCACTTTGCTGTACACCTGGAACTAACACAATATTTTAAATTAATTACACTCCAGTTTTACAAATTTTAGGCAATATATAATCATTAGAATGGAGAATTCGGTAATTATAATAAATGCCTCGTTTAAAAAACTAGACTTCAGTTTTTTTTTAATTGGTAATAAATAAATAGGTCTTAAACAGTGGTTGAATTTGTAGTTTAGCCACTGCCAAAAGGACTGCTGATTAATATTGATTATACCACTATTAAATCATAGAAATAATTAAGCTTTTATTAAAATTTCAAAGAGCAAATTTATACAGTCTTCTCTTGCTGCTTAAATTGAATCATCCTGCTATTTAAGTGACTTTTCCACACTATCACTTATCAGTGTCACCCAACAGACAACTTCTTCGGAAAAAAGTACAGGATAATAGAGACGTTTGCTTTGAGAGGTGTAGATGGGTGGTAACAGCCAGCCCAATCGCTTGTCAAGCTGAAGTCTTGTTTTCCCAAGTAGTTTCGACGAGACTCACATCTCTTGGCTCAGTACTGCGCTCTGCAGGCAGGGAGGCTTATGTATGGCCTCAGATTTCTCTGATCTTCCAATTCCTCATCCGAAGGATGTAGAGAATAGTAACATCTCCCTACAAACTTTTCTGGAACAGGACCCAGCACCTCAATCAGCTGCCTGCTAGCCCGAGTTGTCCCCTGCCCGAGCCTGGATGTCTCGTGCCTCCCCTGAAGTGAGCAGCCTGTCTGAGAAGCCTGTCTAGCTTTCAACTTTCCAACAGAGCATGACTCATTTCTGTCTTTTCCCATCTCGCATCTAGTTCTTATTTTAATAAACAATTCGGAAAAATCTATATCATTTAGAGGATTTGGTCATTATGTATAACTATTTGGCACGTGCCCAGAAATGGTTTAGGCGTCTGGTATTAGAGAGGGCCAAAGCATCTAAGTCACCCATCAGAGAGTCTCCAAGGTCTAATCATGGAATTCTAGCCCTGAAGGAAGCGCAGCATCACCTTTCTTTCAGCATTTGCAGATGCTTTCACAAGTAGCAGGTTAGTATCGCTCTTAAGAACAATATGACAACCAGCTATCCGAATGATTCTTCTGTGTCTCATAAAACCAGGGTTAGATATTTTCCATGTTGTTTAATCCCGTTTATTTGAAGGCTCATACATTAATTCCTACTCGGTAATAAATAAATAAATAGGTCTTGAACAGTGGTTGAATTTGTAGTTTAGCCACTGCCAAAAGGACTGTCTGCAGCTGAAGTGTATTCTTCTCGTGTCAGGAATTGAAAATGATTCAGTCTAATGTGTGTAGCTCCTGCCCTCGCTGCCAGAAGTCTTACAGCCAGTCGGTCCAACGAAGCTGCCTAAGTGTCCACTCTTCTTGCATCCTTCAGCTGTACTCTGCAGGGCTTTACTATGAATTATCTTATTTTGGATTGTGTTTCAATTTGAAAGCATTAGTTGCTCAGTCATGTCCGACTCTTGTGGTCCCATGGTCTGTAGAGTGCCAGGCTTCTCTGTCCATGGGATTCTCCAGGCAAGAATACTGGAGTGGGTTGCCATGCCCTCCTCCAGGGGATCTTCCCGACCCAGGGATCGAATCCCGGTCTGCTGCATTGCAGGCAGGAGACCAGCAGAGCAGACAGAGAGAGAGGCATCTCCCACATCCCTCCCCTAAGCCCCTCCATCAGTGGTGTGCAGTCTCCGCCCTCTCAGTTTTCAGGTGAGGGAGCTTCCACCTTGGGTATAGTGGACAGAGTCCTGTGTCACCCAGACACCTCTTCAGGGGTGAAGTACTTTTCACCCACTGCTGCAAACACTCAGCAATCAGTCTTCAAGTCTTGCCTGAAGAGAAGCACTTTGCCTGAAGGCACAGCTGCTCCCTAGAACAGTCTGTATTCAACAACTGGCATCCTACTCAGGAATGCCTCTGCCCTCTTGATCCAACTCAGAACTACAGTAAGGGATCATCTCAGCTTCAGAGATTCCTGCGAAGTCTGGTGAGGTCTTTGTGAAACCATGCTGCTGCTGCTGCTGCTGCTGCTGCTGCNTTTCACCCACTGCTGCAAACACTCAGCAATCAGTCTTCAAGTCTTGCCTGAAGAGAAGCACTTTGCCTGAAGGCACAGCTCCTCCCTAGAACAGTCTGTATTCAACAACTGGCATCCTACTCAGGAATGCCTCTACCCTCTTGATCCAACTCAGAACTACAGTAAGGGATCATCTCAGCTTCAGAGATTCCTGTGAAGTCTGGTGAGGTCTTTGTGAAACCATGCTGCTGCTGCTGCTGCTGCTAAGTCACTTCAATCGTGTCCAACTCTGTGCGACCCTATAGACGGCAGCCCACCAGGCTCCCCCTTCCCTAGGATTCTCCAGGCAAAGTAAAGTCACCCAGTCATGTCTGACTCTTCGTGACCCCATGGACTGCAGCCAACCAGGCTCCTCTGTCCATGGGATTTTCCAGGCAAGAGTACTGGAGTGGGCCGCCATTGCCTTTTCCTGTAAAATCATAGGTCATCCAAACTCCCCTTCTGCTGAATCCTTTCTATCCACCCTTTCTTCATGTGTTCAAATGAAGAGCAACATTTAATAAACTTCTATGCTAAAAAAAAAATTACTCTTTGACCCAAATTTTAATCAAGTCCTTTCTAAAATAGGAGGCAGTAAAATATGCAACCCTAAATTTAAAAAAATTGATAGTTCATTCAATTCAACAGTAGGAATAACAGCAAAAATACTGGGTGAGTATTATAAGCAAATGTGAGTAAATCACTGTATAGATATTTGAGATATCTGGTCAGGAAGGATCAAATAAAAGTATGCAAAGAGCCGACACATTGGAAAACACCCTGATGCTGGGAAAAATTGAAGCCAGGAGGAGAAGGGGGCAACAGAGAATGAGATGGTTGGATGGCATCACCAACTCAATGGACATGAGTTTGAGTAAACTCTGGGAGGTGGTGATGGACAGGGAGGCATGGCGTGCTGCAGTCCATGGGCTTGCAAAGAATCGGACATGACTTAATGACTGAACAACGACAACCATATATGTGTGTGTGTGTGTGTGTGTGTGTGTGTATAGCTTCCCAGGTGGCGCCAGTTGTAAAGAACCTGCCTGTCAAAGTAACAGACATAAGAGACATGGGTCCCATCCCTGCGTCGGGAAGATCCCCTGGAGGAGGAAATGGCAACCCACTCCAGTATACTTGCCTAGAGAATCTCATGGATAGAGGAGTCTGGCAGGCTACAATCCTTGGGATTCCAAAGAGTTAGACACAACTGAAGTGACTTAGCATGCATGCATCACTTAGCATGCACACATACACGTGTATATGTGTGTATGTGTGTGTGTACGCTAAGTCACTTTAGTCACGTTCGACTTTTCCCAGCTTTATGTTCTTGGACAGGTCATGTATCATCTCATTTCTTCAGATGCATCGTCTCAAAACTGTAGATAAAAAGAGAACTAATGCTGTTTTGAGGATTAACAAGATACTTAGGATATAGTGAGCTCTCAATGAAAACTTTTAGCTTTTACTCTCACAACTCTCTCTTTCTAATTTATAGCAATGCTTCTAACAACATCTCCTGACAGTGTTGAGCACTGTATTCAGAAGTTGAACGCTAGGCTTCCATCTTTTTAGGCAGGATGACATGTCTTCCCCAAATGCTAAAGATGAGAAAGTCCTTTGTTGTGCTTCCTGTGGATGTTGCCCCACTTAGGCTCCAGTGATTTAGAACATATGAAAATCCTTAACAGGCCCACTGGGGCAGACAGAAGCAGCTGCGAGCATGGAGGGGCGGGATCAAGACTTAGTAACTTACGGGGTCAGGGGGTCATGAAGCCCCCTTCCTTGAGCCTCACCTCCCCGCCACAGGACGTTAGGGATACAAAGGGAAAGGTGGCAGAAACAAGATCTCTTTCCTTGTTTCCCAAACAAGAGCTGGATGAAGTCTTGATCTGTTTCTTCCAAGCTCACTCCTGAGTAAAGTCTTCACTCAGGGGCCAGCCTGCCCTGTGGTCAGAGGGGATGGGGTCTAGCGAGATACCCGCTTGAGAGGATGACTGCCTATGGTGAGCAAGCTTCAGACCCTGGTAGTCAAGGGGTTGGGTCATGGGCTGGGGAGAAAGATGGGGACAAGGACAACTGCTATCTCAGAAGCCCAGCTTCAGCTCTCAACCATCATCCTTGGGCTCCTCACTGCTCCCAGCAGCAGCAACAGACAGACAATATAGCACCAAANCCTGCCCTGTGGTCAGAGGGGATGGGGTCTAGCGAGATACCCGCTTGAGAGGATGACTGCCTATGGTGAGCAAGCTCCAGACCCTGGTAGTCAAGGGGTTGGGTCATGGGCTGGGGAGAAAGATGGTGACAAGGACAACTGCTATCTCAGAAGCCCAGCTTCAGCTCTCAACCATCATCCTCGGGCTCCTCCCTGCTCCCAGCAGCAGCAACAGACAGACAATATAGCACCAGACTCTTTGGGCTCAAAAGCAGCAGCAATCAGATGACCAAGGAGAGAAAGCAAACACATGTGTCAGTTTATTATGCTCCAGACATTGTGTTAAATGGTTTACATGGATATCTAATAGAATATGTAAGGCAAAAATGTGAAATGCATGAAAGCTAGATTTCTGAAAATTGGTATTTTTTTTATTCCTATGTATACTGTTATTTCATTACATCTTTATTTAGAGGAGTCACAGTGAATTACAGCATAAGCATCCTTTTACAGCACCTACTCATGGTTTCCCTGTGTGGCTCAGATGGTAAAGAATCTGCCTGCAATGCAGGAGGCCCAAGTTCAATCCCTGCATCAGGAAGATCCCCTGGAGAAGGGAATGGCTACCCACTCCAGGATTCTATTCATGTGTGTTTTTAAATATTCATCTATTGAAACGGAATAAAAATCCCTTTATTGGGGATTTTTAGATTCAGATACGTATCTATCAGTTCTCATTAGTGATAATCTGAGATTGCGTTAGTGAGTACCATAATCACCAGCCACATGTGGCCACTGAGCCCTTGAAATATGTCACTGTTTCATTTTACTTAATTGCATACTTTACATTTTCCAGTGGTCATGTATGGATGTGACAGTTGGACCATAAAGAAAGTTCAAATTTCAGTCACTCAGTCCTGTCTAACTCTTTGCGACCCCATGAATCACAGCACGCCAGGCCTCCCTGTCCATCACCATCCCTCGGAGTTCACTCAGACTCACGTTCATCGTCAAGTCAGTGATGCCATCCAGCCATCTCATCCTCTGTCGTCTCCTTCTCCTCCTGCCCCCAATCCTTCCCAGTATCAGAGTCTTTCCTAATGAGTCATAAAGAAAGATGAGCACCAAAGAATAGATGCTTTAGAATAGGTTTTGGAGAAGACTCTTGAGAGTCCCTTGGACTGCCAGGAGGTCCAACCAGTCCATCCTAAAGAAAACCAGTCCTGAACATTCATTGGAAGGACTGATACTGAAGCTGAAACTCCAATACTCTGGCCACCTGATGGGAAGAACTGACTCACTGGGAAAGACTCTGATGCTGGGAAAGATTGAAGTCAGGAGGAAAAGGGGACGACAGAGAGTGAGATGGTTGGATGGCATCACCGACTCGATGGACATGATTTGAGCAAGCTCTGGGAGTTGGTGATGGACAGGGAAGCCTGGTGTGCTGTGGTCCATGGGGGTCTCAAAGAGTCGAACACGACTGAGTGACTGAGCTGAACTGATACTTTACATTTAAAAACTGAAAGAGTGTAAAATATTTTTCTAATAATATGACTTGATTATTTTGGTAGGACAGCATTTAACCTTCACTGTAAAACTTCACTCTCACGTTACTGTATTATATACACTATTTCTAAAATTACAGGTAAACACTGTACTGACCCAGCTGATGTCTATCCACTGATTTCAGTGTTTTTCCAGTGTTTTTTTCCTATGCACCAACGTAACATTATAATGTGTTTATTTGAATGTGTTATACAGACAGTGCTGATTCCAGTGACACCTCTATAAATTATAACTGGTATAATTTATACCGATTTAGAAATAATAATTTATATAAAGTATGATTTTAATTGTAATACAATTAAATTATTTTTCTATTTAAAAATTAAGAATGGACAAGTTGTTTTAATTCAAAGTGTGGGCATTGTACTGATGCAGAAATGCATACAGGTGCAAAAGCTGGTGAGAACACTAAAAAAATGACTGGTAAAGATATGTTGTAAATTTCACAATGAATGACAACTGTAATTTGCTGACATGGAGCAAAATGAGAAAGACTGTCGTATAAAAATCTTTAGAGATAATAAAGTACACAATGTTAAGAGACTTTTCAGAAAACGCGTACCGAATTTAGTATATTTCCTCCAGTGTTTGAAAAAGAATTGTTGAAATTAGTCACGTGAAATCAGGATTAAACATCTAAGTTTTTCGTGTTTTGTAGACAATTTATCTTCACTTTCTCTTTTACAGCTTTATTGAGATATAATTGAAATACAAAAACCTGCACATATTTAACATATTCAATTTGTTGAGTTTTTACATACATTATATATACCTGTGACGCCATCGCCACATTAAAGGTAATAAACATGTCTATCGCCTCCAAAAGTTTCTTTGTGTCCCTTTGTGTGTGTTTGTGTGTGCGTGAACACTTAACATGAGATCTACCTTTCTAACAAAATTTTAAGTGCACAATAACATATTGTTAACTACAGGTATGTTGCATAGCGTATTTTTACAACGTGTCTGTCTTCTGTGACTGTAAATTTATACAAGTTGAATAGCAGCTGCCCATTTTTCTCTCCCTCCACCCACTGCCAACCAACATTCTATTTTCTCCTTCTGTAAGTTTGGTTCGTTTAGATAGCTCATATAAGTAGAATCATGCAGTATTTGCCCTTCTATAACTCATTTACTTAGCATGGTGTCTTCCAGATCTATCCATGTCATCCCAAATTCTTAAGACTTTTAACAAGATTTGAGTTTGTCATTTTGGCCAGATACAAAATTGTTTTCATTTTCACATTTTCAGATGGAGAGGTGGTTTAAAAAAAAAACAAAACCCTATTATCTCAGTTACAGAAATTTTTGCTAGAAAATTGAGAAAAATACTAAAGAAGATATTTCACAAAAGTAAGAACTTCAATTAAGCCACCACAACTATTGTTTATAAAATACAAGATCTTCTTAACAATACCAAAGATCAACTGATTCAAAATCTGAAAAATTGTAAAAAAATTTCACCTGTCTGTCTAGGTCACAGATAAGCTTTTCCTTTTCTTGGGTTGCCTTTAAATGACTCACAAGATATAAAAGACACTGTACAATTAGTACTTTGGGTATGTTTTGTCTCCAAAGATTTCTTGGTTTACAAAGAAATATTTTCCATTCATAGTCCTAAAATAGCAAACTGAAGGTATAGATATTTTTAAAATATTTTACGTCTGTCAAAGAAGAATATTGGCTAGATATTAAAAAATTAGTTTCTAACACAACAAACAATTTTCAGCTGTATTAGGCCAAAAAAAAACAACAACACCCAGTTTATTGGAATTTTTTAAAAGGAACTGATGTTTCCTTTAAGTCTTTGTTTCACTGTATGATACATCTTACAAATATTTATGCTTAGTTGAAGCAGACACCATGAAATTTGTCATGGATATAGTTGTTAAAATCATTCAGTGTTTTTATGCTAATCTAATGAACCATTGCAAGTGAACAGAACTGTTGAAAGAAATAAAAATGGTGAGTTTAATGGCCTCATGACTTCAGTGCTCTTCCGGTTGAGTTGTGAGAGTTTTGCAGTGATTCGCTGTACCCTTAACTCTAACTTAAGATTTTCTTGAAAATAAAGGAATATTTGCCAAATGACCAAAATTCAAAAACAAAATATGGCAATGTGATTTACATTTTCACGCTGCATATGAATGGGCTAAAGTTGAAGGCATAAGAAAAGGAATAGCTTATCTGTGACCTAGGTAGAGAGACACAAGATTTTAACTTGAAGTTGAAACTTTTCATTATATGATCAATTAATAATGATTTTACAGTTTTCTTATATGAGCAAATATGAAAACAATTTTCATTGTGATAGATAGCATTTAGGTAAACTGACTGTATAAGCTACAAGAAATATGTGAAGAACTCAACAATAATAAAGAATTATTTTTCAATCTGTCAATACCATTTTGAGTTCACTGTTTATATTACTGAGCTAACACAAGAGTTAATGAATTTACTTAGCTTTGACATGAATCTGAATTGGTATCTTTGGCTTTGAAATCAAAGCAATTATTTTTAAAAAGATAAACCAGTCTTGCCCACGTGGATGCAGTATTAAAGGAGAATGATTTTTCAGTTATGGGGAAAATGTAAATATGTTTAGAACACCTTAAGTATGCAAATATACTTATCCAACTCTGAATTACATAAAATTACAAATACTTCACCTATTCCTCATAAAAACTGAGCATCCAAATATGGTGTGCTGTGAGTCTAAAGTACACTTAGTAAGAATAAAACAGCCTAAAACATCTCAATATGTTTTATATTGATTATATGATTGAATATATCACGTTATGTAAAGTATATTATTAAAATTAATTTGCTTATTTATTTTTACCTTTTTAATATGGCTATAAGAAAGTTTTAAATTGCATATGTGGCTTATAATATATTTCTATCAGATAGCGCTGGTCTGGGGGAGTCTGCAAACTGTCTCCTCAGTAAAGACGGTACTGAATTGCCTCAAAGAACAAGGAGGGGAGGAAGCAGCCTCGACAAATGACAGGTCCCCTCACAACTGGGAGAATTTTGGCCCTGCTGGTTATATACTGTTTGTCACTGCTTGCCATTGTCTTTCTGCGCTTTCCTCTTCTAAACACAGAAAGAAAAGAAAGAGGAAGGTCACTTCTAGAAGCTTAAAGCCAGATTTCCTCTGGAAATCTAGCTGGCCAAGTTAAAATACGTCAGTCTATTCAGAGAACGAAGGAGTGAAACGGAATGCCCTTTCTCTAGTAAGTCTAAGAAAATAACTACAGGCTTTTTGAGCCCAGATGTATCAGAAGCCCAAAAGCAGAGAAATGGAGACTCTGAGCTTCTCAGAACATTGGAAGAGCTAAGACTCTTTAACACTGGAAATTTCATCTAAGAGGTTAAAAGGTTGTTTTTGCAAAGTAAGAAGTGGGGTTAGGTGAAGAAGTGATTAGGGCTAAAATCGAAGTTCAATGGGAGAAGGATGTTTAATTTGCCCTTGTGTATTTTTTCTTTCTTTCTGTATTTCCCTAAACTATACAAGAATCATACACAATGATTTGTTATCACCTAATAATTCATACACTTGTTTTAACAATGATATTTTGGAAGAATATCCGTATAAATGATCAGATTGTTTGGTACTTTGGCATGGTTAGGGAAAGGTCTTGTTTGTTTGGGGAGGTAGGGTGCAGTGGAGAAATAACCCGTTTACCTGATGGCAGATACATAGAACTTGGACACGGAAACTGGGAGGAAATAAACACTTACTGAACAAGCTTGCACACTCAGCCGTGGTGCTCAGTCTGTGTCATAACCAGCTTTCTGCCTGGCACAGTGCCTGCCACCACGTAGGCGGTCAGCATCATTTGCTGGATTGAATTACAAAAATGAGATCATTTCCACCAAGAGTTTTGTTGTCTAATCAGAAGACAGAATGCAAACCATAAAAATTAAACAAATACATTTGGTTTTATTTTCGTGTATTTTTGTGCTGTGTGTGTTTGAATCTGTTTTGTTAATTGTAAAAACCTTTTTCTTATTTGTCTGTTTTTAAGAAAAGACAATGGGTACACAGGACACACCATAGATATTGCCTTCACTACCTGAATCCTCACTCTGCAAATATTCCTTGTAATGACTTGGAACCATTTTTACCCCACACACATTACCCTAACTGAAAACCTGCTGTGAAGTATTTGCATGCTGGGGCCAGTAAGAACTCATCATTTGAATGCAAGTCTGGACAAGAGGACACAGGATGCCCTGCAGTCTGTCCTAGCTATTTCCCCGGCCAGACGGCTTCTCTCCTGCTTTCGCCGTTGACTGCATTGTTTAAACTTGTGTGTTATCGCCATCATCTTCCCCACATTGTTCAGTGAAAATGCCTTCTAAGAAAGTGGAAAAGCCTGTGAACCAAGCACACGAACCAAAGAGACCTCAGTTCAGTTCAGTCGCTCAGTCGTGACCGACTCTTTGCGACCCCATGAATCGCAGCACGCCAGGCCCAAATCACTAAAAAGACAGCTGAGAGCGAAAAAGCATTTTGAGAGAAGACAACAGATAGAAAATAAACAGGTAGAAATGATAACATAGTGTGTACTGGCTATTGAACAACACGGTTGCAGAGCATTTATCCCTACTCGCTAATGAGTTCATTAAATGCAACTGTCATTTTAAATCCTTTATCTTTATAGTTCAGAAATCCTCCATGGATTATTACAGAGATTTCTAAGAGGGTTTTAACGATAAATGGGGGGCTGGTGGAATTGGCTGGGGTTTTAAGAAATGCTTTTTTATTTTTCTCACTTAAAATCATGAAATATGAGCTCGAGCTATTTGAAAATTTAATATCCAAAATATTTTCAGGAATAAATTGGGTAATAAAACAGGATGCCTGAGGTCACAAAGTGAAAACAGAATCAGGTGGTGTCATGAACAAATCAGCATTATAGTTCTCATGCCTAGAACAGTCTTGCAAAGTACAAAGAACTTAACATTTTTATGTTACTTAGAGATATTTGGCAAATAGATGACTCTCGATGATTTCCAAACAGAACTTCAAAGCATTCCTATAATTTCGAAATAAAGTTGGAATCCTAAATAAAATTTTAAAATCCCAAATCTTAAATACATTTGAAAATTTTGATGTCTCTATAAGCTCTTCTCTCCTTAAAAAAGAAAAAAAAATTGATTGTGGAAGCCATAGCTGGGCTATGACCACCATGGCTGTTCCTGGCTGGTTTCTGTATGTTTAATTATCTCTGTTCCTCTATGTCCCAGGAGTCAGCACTAAGCCCTCAGATTTTTCTGGCAAAACACTAATCATAATAGCTTCTGGTTGAGGAAACATCAATTTCCCATTTCTTTTCCTATCAGATGAAATGTCTCCTTCCAGTGAACAAGTTCCCATCACGTTACCAAGTCTCTATCACTCCATTTGCTTGCCCTCTTTTGTATGATGTTTTGTGGTTCTTTCATTCCTTCTGGAGTTGGCAGACACTCCCTTCTTTTCCTAAAGAAGACATACAGATGACCTACGGGCACATGAAAAGATGTTCAACGTGGTTAATCATTAGGGAAACACAAAACCACCATGAGGCGTCACCTCACATCTTACAGAATGACTGTCCTCAAAAAGTCTACAAATAACAGATGTTGGAGAAGATGTGGGGAAAAAGAAATTCTTACACCCTGCTGGTGGGAATTCAAATTGATGTAGCCACTATAGAAAACAGTATTTAGGTTTCTTTTAATAAACTAAAAATAAAACTACCATAGTATCCAGGAATCCCACCCCTGTGTATATTTTCAGGAAAAGTGAAATCTCTAATTCAAAAGATACATGCACCCCAAGGTTCATAACAACACTATGTATATTAGCCAAGACACGGAAGCAGCTCAAGTGCTTTTTAACAGATGACTGGATTGAGAAGATGTGTTATATGTATATATACAATGGAATATTATTTAGCCATTAAAAAGAATGAATTATTTGCAGCAATGTGGNCCAAGGTTCATAACAACACTATGTATATTAGCCAAGACACGGAAGCAGCTCAAGTGCTTTTTAACAGATGACTGGATTGAGAAGATGTGTTATATGTATATATACAATGGAATATTATTTAGCCATTAAAAAGAATGAATTATTTGCAGCAATGTGGATGGACTTAAAGAATATTGTAGAAGATGTGCTATATGTATGTATACAATGGAATATTATTTAGCCATTAAAAAGAATGAATTATTTCCATTTGCAGCAATGTGGATGGACTTAAAGAATATTGTACTTAGTGAAATAAGTCAGACAGAGAAAGAAAAATTTTATATGATATTACTCATATATGGACTATAAAACTAAGACAAATGAATGTATATACAAAATAGTAACAGACTCACAGACACAGAAAACAAACTACGGCTGCCAACGGGGAGAGTGAGAGGGCGGGGACAAACTAAGCGTGTGGGATTAACAGATACAAGCTACTATACAGAAAACGAGCTTCCCTGGTGCTCAGATGATGAAGAATCTGCCTGCAAGGAGGAGACCCGGGTTGATCCCTGGGTCAGGAAAATACCCTGAGAAGGGAATGGATACCCATCCCAGTATTCGTGCCTGATTTCATGGACAGAGGGGTCTGGTGAACTACAGTCCGTAGGGGTGCAAAGAGTCAGACATGACTGAGCGACTAACAATTTTTTCACTTTCATGCATAACATACAGTTTTTTTTTTTTTTTAATGTAGTGATAGGTTGAAGATCAATTTGGTTGAAGCAGAAACTCAAATTTGAAGATTCCCAAATTTCCACTCTGCTCCCCTTTGTCCCATCCTACCATACCATGAGACACTGCCCCTTCTAAACTACAGCAAGATGTGTGGAGATTTGGTGACTGAAGAATATAAAACAGAACGTCTCTGGACTGTCAGAAAATAGCCCTTGTTTAGGACAAGTGCATCACTCTGAAAACAGGGGCATGAATTGAGTGCTGCCCACCCAGCTCACTTCTCCCACTAGTTCCCAGGTTTCAGGCAGCTAGGAATAAGCACTCTAGGCACGAGAACTGAATATCTTCTAGGGCCTCTGGCAAACACAAGAGAAAAGATCTGAAGCTACTGATGCCAGGGATTTTCCCAAAGATACATCCCAGCCAGAACCCTCCTACAGAAGAGACCACACTTGACAAACCAAACCCTTTCTCTGAGGGCTCACAGTCAGCTTGCTGGTGCCCAACTCATAAATTTCAAGCATCACCAAATATCAAAGAATGACATAGGCCAAAGCAAAAAAGCAAATAAACAAACAGGAAGAAAAAAAGCAACCTGGAGGAAATGGAGACCATGCAGGAAGCAGAATTTTTTTTTTTTTAAGAGAAAGAACTATCACCAGTGTCCTCAGAGAAGTAAGAGAAGACACAGTGACCTTAAAACAAAAATAGAAAGCCAANAGGAGGAGAAGGGGACGACCGAGGATGAGATGGCTGGATGGCATTACTGACTCGATGAATGTGAGTCTGAGTGAACTCCGGGAGATGATGATGGACAGGGAGGCCTGGTGTGCTGCGATTCATGGGGTCACAGAGAGTCAGATACAACTGAGCGACTGAACTGAACTGAACTGAACTGAACTGGCTTACTTGTAAGTAGAGTTTGTATAATAATAAAATAAAATATACAGAATGCAGATCATATAGGTCACTATAACTTTGCAAAATGAATCAATTATTGTCCTTCCTGGAATTGACTTAGTGGGGAAAAGAAGAGTGAATGGGATAATACAGGAGGTAAAGTGAAAGACAAATAAACCTCATCTGCCAACATAGGGAATTTGAGTAATGACTTAAAGGAAAAATCTGGAAGTACCAATGTAAACACCTTATTTGGAGATATGGAGGTAAATACTTATAGAATAAAGTAAAAGAGTGTAAAGTGGACTGATGTAAAGATGGGAAATAAGAGAAAAAGCATCCTTTTTTGGTTGTGGGTTTTTTTCTTTTTGGCAATNGAAGTACCAATGTAAACACCTTATTTGGAGATATGGAGGTAAATACTTATAGAATAAAGTAAAAGAGTGTAAAGTGGACTGATGTAAAGATGGGAAATAAGAGAAAAAGCATCCTTTTTTGGTTGTGGGTTTTTTTCTTTTTGGCAATAAGTCCTATTAAATAACAAAAGTCTCTAAACTGTATGTGCAGAGATTGATAAACTCTGCCATATGCACACATCTAAATTTGTGCGCGCTGAGTTGATCTATTTCAGCTTCTACCTCTACCAGCTTATATACAAAGACAAATCACAAGGAAATTTTAAAATTTCTATCTGGCCTTTGGGTCTTGTTGGAGTGGGGGACCAAAAATGCCTCCTTGGAGCTCAACTATAGGCCTGCCCTCACTAGATAATGGAATGCGGATTTTTATTTTTGGAAGATTTTGCTTCCTTATGCACCCCATGCTAGCAGCACAGTGCTGGCACACAGCAAGCGCTCAGTAAATATTTGCTGAATGAATTGATGATGTATGAAAACAGAAGCCAATCACTGGAATACAGTACCATGTAACACAGAAAGGGAAATCCCTGTATGTAGACTTCATTAAAATTAATATGCTTGTTATTAATAAAAGCTTAACTTCTAAACTAACTGAAATAGAATGCTAAAAAGTTAAGTCAAAAAATGACCAATTTAAAAAGATGAGAAAATAAAGAGGAACAATAAAAAGTGGGACAAATAGAAAACATAAAGTAAGATGGTAGAAATAAATCTAAACAGATAAGTGATGATTATAAGTATAAGTGGACTGAAAACTTACCGCCTAAAGGGCAGAGATCATTAAAACAGTCCTGGGAAAATTCAACTTTATACTGTTTGCAGAAGACAACCTTGAAGTGAAGACACAGAAAAGTCAAAAATAAAAGGATGAAGAAAAATCTGTCTGGCAAATATTAATAAAAAGAAAGCCTACGTAACTACATCAATATGAGGCAAAACGTACTTTAATGCAAAAACCTTTAGATTAAATGTTAATCTACAGGTTAAACAGATTAAATGTTCCATTCATCATGAAAATATAAAAAGTCTATTCTTTTCTATATCTAGTGATATAGTTTCAAATATACACAGCAAAAAAGGGTAGAACGACCCAAGGAGCAAAATTCACCTGCTCAGTAGAAATTTTAGTACAATTCCCTCCAAAAATAACAAATCAAGCAGTAATAAAATTAGCCAGAAGTAATAGAATTCATAGACACAATTAACACATTTATTCCAAAGACTGTACATAGAACTCTGAATCCAGCAACTGGCAAACGCACACTGTGGTCAAGCGCACATGGGACACTTAGGAAAATGAAACTTTGTCGACGAGCGGGTAAGCAAGTCTCTGTAAGTGGGGCAGCTGTAATGTCACTGCTACCTTTTCTGACCAAAATGGACTTAAGTGTATTTTTAAAAAAATAACGTAACAAACTCAATATGTTTGAAAAATTCTAAAACAAGCTTCTAAAAATTCCTTGGATCAAAGAACAAACCAAGGTATAAATAGGAAAATGCATAAATTCAAAGGATAATAAAATATCACACATCAAGATATATGTAAGGAGAAAAGTTGTTATTAGTGGGAATTTTACAAATTTTCATGTTTGTTTAGAAAATAAGAAAGAATGGAAATTAATGAGATGAGTCTTAAAAAATTACAAAGAAAAACAGCAGAATGCACACAAAGCCAAAAGTTGATATCTTTAAAAACCTTAAAATTGATATCTTTTGACTAGATTGATTTTTTAAAAAGAAAGGAGGAAAATAATATTAGAATTTTAAAATAATTCATAACTATAGATGTAAGAGATAATTAAGAGAATAATATGAACAATTATATCCTTTAAGTTAAAAAACAGATGAAAAGGAAAATATTATATACCAAACTGAGTAAAAAAAAAAAAAACAGAAAAAAATGCATATTACTATAGCTGTTGAGTAAATTGAATGAATCATTAAAACTTGACACCCACACTCTCACACATACTCAGTCTCACTCAGATATTTCAGAAGTGAGTTCTATAAAAACAGACAAAAAGCAAGTAGTTCTGATTTTATACAAACACTTCCCCATAATAAAGAGGCAACAATAGTCACCAACTTCCTATATATATTTTAACAAACTTTAAAGCAGAAGGTCAAGGAGCAACGGATAGAACTGGACATGGAACAACAGACTGGTTCCAAATTGGGAAAGGAGTATGTCAAGTCTGTATATTGTCACCCTGCCTATTTAACTTACATGTAAAGTATATCATGTGAAGTACCAGGCTGGATGAAGTACAAGCTGGAATCAAGAGTGCCAGGAGAAATTCCAATAACCTCACATATGCAGATGACACCACTCATATGACAGAAAGCAAAGAAAAACTAAACAGCCTCTTGATAAAAGGGAAAGAGGAAAGTGAAAAAGTTGGCTTAAAACTCAACATTCAGAAAATGAAGATCATGGCATCCAGTCCCATCACTTCATGGAAAATAGATGGGGAAACAATGGAAACAGTGACGGACTTTATTTGGGGGGGCTCCAAAATCACTGCAAATGGTGACTACAGCCATGAAATTAAAAGACGCTTGCTCTTTGGAAGAAAAGTTATGACAAACCTAGATAGCATACTAAAAAGCAAAGACATTATTGAAAAAGATCCATCTAGTAAAAGCTATGGTTTTTCCAGTAGTCATGTATGGATGTGAGAGTTGGACTATAAAGAAAGCTGAGCACTGAAGAATTGATGCTTTTGAACTGTGGTGTTGGAGAAGACTCTTGAGAGTCCCTCGGACCGCAAGGAGATCTAACCAGTCCATCCTAAAGGAAATCAGTCCTGAATATTCATTGGAAGGACTGATGCTGAAACTTAAACTTCAATACTTCGGCCACCTGATCCAAAACTCATTGGAAAAGACCCAGATGCTGGGAAAGATTGACGGTGGGAGGAGAAGGGGATGACAGAGGATAAGATGGTTGGATGGCATCACCCACTCAATGGACATGAATTTGAGTAAGCTCTGGGAGCTGGTGATGGACAG
This sequence comes from Raphicerus campestris, assembly GCA_006410735.1. Classification (NCBI taxonomy): domain Eukaryota; kingdom Metazoa; phylum Chordata; class Mammalia; order Artiodactyla; family Bovidae; genus Raphicerus; species Raphicerus campestris. The sequence goes on from SJYW01047397.1 coordinate 112,134, forward strand.
GGGAGCCTGGTGTGCTACAGTCCATGGTGTCGCAAAGAGTTGGACACAACTGAGTGACTGAACTGAACTGAAACCAAGAGTATACTCAGACAGTAAGTAAAATAATAATAACATACTAAGCTATTGCCGAGGAGGACATGGCAACCCACTCTAGTGTTCTTGCCTGGAGAGTCCCGTGGACAAAGGAACAAGCCACAGTCCATGGGGTCGCAAAGAGGGGGACACGACTGCAGCAACGTAGCATGTACACGCAACCTATCGCTAGGCAGAGGGGCACGACTTTTCTTCATGCTTTAACTTTTGACATTTCTTTATCTGAGGCAAAATGATAGCAAACAAAAGCTCACAGTTGCATACACAAATGGTACAAAAAGTGATCTTCAATTGTATTGATAATGTTCTACTTTCTAAGGTGAATGAGGGCTCCCAAGTTCCTTGCAGTACTCTTTATGGACTTTTTTATGTCTAATATATTTCAAAATGCATTTTTAAGCTGCTAAAACGCCTTTGAGATATAACTGAAGATGTCTGAGAATGGGGCTATTTTAAACTGAAATGTTAATAGTTTCTGGAGACATTTAAAGACGCATAAAATATAGTTTATCCATGTGTTATTCTTAACTCTTAATCTTCTTTTCTCCCCAGGAATACACTGAATTTCTTCTATCAATATATCTTCAGTGGGATATACTTTTTCTCTCCACTTTCACCATCTCCTTAACTTATAAACACCCTCAAGCCTGCACTGTCCTTAATAAACCTCAGAAAGAATTCCTACCATGGATACCTGCTGTGAGTTCCTCCCCTCTCCTCTTACCAGAACTCTTGGAAGAGCAGCCTATACTTTCTTTCTTTAACCCATCACTTCCAGTCACTCCGCAAACCACTACAGTCTGGTTCCTGTCCACGCTGGCGGAAGAGCTCACTCTTAACAACTGCTGGAAGTCACATTCAGAAGCACTTTCCAGTTTAATAGACTGCTGTCCTTGGCTCTGCCCTCCTCCCTGAAGCTCCTTCCTCCCTGGATTCTGGGATGGTCTGCTTTCCTGGCTCTCGCATCTCTCTGTTCTGCAGCTGTATTCTTCACAGCCTCTGAGCTGTCACCTTTGCTGTAAATCAGACCAAATGCATGTGGGCGTATATCTGAGCTATCTCTTCCATCCATCAGATTGTCTATCCTTGTTCCCAAACCATGCTATCTTCATTGCTGTATCTTTATAATCCATCTTGATCTAGGCGAACCAAGATATTCAGCTTGTTTGGCTGAAGACTGGCTCGGTTATTACTGGCTCTTCAAATTTTCATACATATTTTAGAAAGTCGCCTTTTTTTTTTTTTTTTCTGTAGTCTTCCCCCACCTAAATCTACCCTAAATTTTTTTAGGAAAATTTTGAAATTCTACAATATGAGAATATCTAACCCAGTTATNTGTTTGGCTGAAGACTGGCTCGGTTATTACTGGCTCTTCAAATTTTCATACATATTTTAGAAAGTCGCCTTTTTTTTTTTTTCTGTAGTCTTCCCCCACCTAAATCTACCCTAAATTTTTTTAGGAAAGTTTTGAAATTCTACAATATGAGAATATCTAACCCAGTTATTCCCACTCATTTTAAGGGTTAACTTAGTAAGAGGGCAGTTTCATCAGAAATTTTTTTCCCTTCCTCAACACAGTTTGCTTAGCTTCTCATTTTATTACTATCCTATTTACTATATCATGAAATGATATAAATATTTAATATATTATTAGTATGAGACATAGAAAAGTAAACTTATCTGTCTTTCACGCAACTGGCAAGTTTTAAATTTGGAATTCAAATCCAGATTCCAAAGTACGATTTTTTTTTCACTATTTACTCCTCCTCTTCTAATGACATAGTACGTAATCACAGAATTTAAATTTAATTTGTTAGAGATTTGATGTTTACTTTCTAAAAACCTAATGAATTATTAACTTCATAGAAACAATATTTACTACTTATAAATAAGGGTTTAACATCAGCTTTCAATTTTAGCTACCATATCTATGCTTTCTTATTCTAAATAAAAATATGGTTTAAATTATTTATTGCCCCGGGAATGTGTCAACATAAAACAAGTGTGTTCTATTCGTGAATTCTGTGGGTCAGTGCCCAGCTGAAAGGGGTTGACTCGGCTCTACCAGGAGGTCCAGGGCCTCAGCGGGAAGACTGGAGTGTCTGGCACCCCACTGAGGTTGTCAACCAGAGAGCCTAGATGGGTCTCTCCTCTTGGCCTGTGGCACCTCACTTCCAAAAGAGGAAGCATGTCAGGAGAGCAAGCATCCCAAAGGAGCAAGAGGAGGCCGCAGGCCCTTTCCCATCCAGTCTCAGAAGTCACGCAGCAGCCCTTCCATCGTACTTTCCTGGTGGAAGGAGTCGCGAGCAAGCTCAGCTTTAAGAGGAGAGGACATGCAGCCTGCCTCTCAATGGCAGGAGTGTCAACACGCATGGAGCCATACCTTCAAACCACCGCCGTTTATAAAACTTTCTAGACGTTCATTGTGTTTTTGCTATCCGCATGCTTGTTTCCCTCTTTCCTGTTAGTATGGGGTCTGAGAAGGATGCCTTCTCAGTGCCCACAGGTAGATACTCTCTGCAGGAGAGATGGCAGCCCAGCAGGAATTCCCACTGCTCTTTCCATCACGAGGATCTGGGGAGATATTAAAAACAAATTCCTATTCTTCTGCTCCTCTCTTCTGGAATTACCCCATTGCCACAGACTGCGTAAAGGACTGGCCTCGTGTGGGTTCCAAGAGAGCAGGGAGTGTTTCCTTGACTTAAGAAATTTGCTTTTGGACTATGGTAATATGCAATATATGGGGAGAGATCTAGATGAAGATCAATGAACATTTTAGTATTTCACTTTGAATAGTAGTAAAGCACAGTTCGGGCTTCCCTGATAGCTCAGTTGGCAAAGAATTCGCCTGTGATGCAGGAGACCCCGGTTCAATTCCTGGGTCGGGTAGATCCCCTGGGGAAGGGGTAGGCTATCCACTCCAGTATTCTTGCACTTCCCTTGTGGCTTAGCTGGTAAAGAATCCACGTGCAATGCGAGAGACCTGGATTTGATCCCTGGGTTGGGAAGATCCCCCAGAGAAGGGAAAAGCTACCCACTCCAGTACTCTGGCCTGGAAAATTCCATGGACTGTATGGTCTATGAGGTCACAAAGAGTCAGACAGGAATGAGTGCCTTTCATTTTCAAGGCACATTTCTTGAAGACTTTCCACTTGTTGGCACTGTGCACAGCCCTCATTCGCTCTTTTAGTATTTCATGCTCTTGCCACTCAGAGTGTGGTCAAGAGTGTGCCACTCAGATGAGCAGCATCAACATCACCTGGGAGCTTATTAAAAATGTGGACTCTCGGGCCCTAGCTCAGACCTCTTGAATGTGAATGCCCATTGAACACTTCCCTGAGGTGATCTGAGTGCGTGTTAAAGCTTTAGACCCACTGCTTGACTAAGTGGCACTGCTATCTGCCCGGAGAACCTTGCCGAAGAGTGTGCAATTTGTGAGTTAGTAGAATTCAAACCTAGATTTAATCAGCTCCAAAGCCTATCCTCCTAACAAATGCTCTGAAACACCCCAAAGTAAATTTCATCATCATATTAGCAAGGATTTTGCTATCTGTCTAAAGAAAGTGTGAAAGTCCTCAGGGATTCTGAGAAAGGGACTCTGGAAACAGGTTTCTCCACCAAAGCAGTATTGCTCCACCACTCTGCAAATTATTTAGCCCTGTTTCTCCTGCTAGATTGGGAGTTCCTTAAGTGATGAGACGAATCTGTTTGTTTTCACATCTCTAAAAACTAACACAGAAGCTGGCATGTAACGGACGATCTGTCCCTTACATGCTCGGACGATCTGTCCCTTACATGCTCATTAATGAATGAGCAATGGACTGTCTATTCAAGTGAACTGTATAGATTGTGGACAGTTAACTGGGGACCGGGGTTATTTTGCTGTAAAAGAGGATGTAGGGGTTCTCTCCGGGGTTGCTACAGCCCAGGATTTCAGCTGCTTACATCTGCTGCCCTTGGCTTGTCAATGAAGCTTATCTCTCCGTCCAGGCAGTCCCCAGTCCCAGCCAAGCAATGGACTTCCTGAGAAAGTTCTCCTTTCTTTCCCAGCTTCCTTGTGGCTATAATTAACTTCCACTTGATTTATGAAGAACAGGACCTGTGAAGCACAGAGCAGCTTGATCATAAGCCCCAGATTTCTGTGGCCCCTCAATTTCCAATGCTCTATTTTTATGTATTCCATCTCATCTCTTCCTATTGAGAAATCCAGGGAGAGGCAAGCAGGGAGGTACAGTCATGTTTGGTGGTAAGAACAACCAGATGTCTGGTCTTCCAGGATAGTTTCCATTAGGCTTGCTCTCCTGGCATAGCTATTAATAACATCCTCATTCACTGTCCTAATGAATGATCCCCCTAGTCACTGGAGCCTAGTGATGGACCCAAAGTTACCCTCATGGCCTTGGTACAGAATAGGGCCAGCCCCTCACTCAGGGAAGTACTTTCTGGACTGCTAAGTTGTCCATTGCTGGTTGTTTCTCGAAGCGTGGTCTTCAGGCCACCTGCCTCAGCCAGCTTTACAGCTGTGTGCCCGTGCGGGTGCCCAGGCTCCACTCTGGTCCTCCTCGCTTGGAACCAGGAGCGCCTTTTCCCCCAAGGCCTTAGTCTGATGCTCTCGGCTATAACCTCAGCTCACCTTGAAGACCCCTGGCAACCTGCTTCCCTCCCAAGCACACATCCTCCCAGCCCTGGGTACCCAGAGTTGTTAGTTTTCAGTTTCCAGACCTCCTGCTTCCCACCAGCCTTCAGCAGTGGCCTGACACCCACTTCCCCTGCACCCCCCCCAAAGCAGAACACTATTATTAGGAGGCAGCGGCAGAAACTAGAGCTGCAATCCCGGCGGCCCTTTGATCTGCAGGGCGGAGGAGAGAATCGCCGGAAGGGTCAGCCCAGCTTGAGGTTATATAGCCCGGCTCTCTTTCCTCTGGGCTCCGGAGGCCTGCAAGCCAGCAGGAAGGAGCTGGGCTATTCTTAGCCAAGGTGTGGGAGCCTGGCAGGAGCTTCAGGCACTGCCCCAAGGGTCAGAGACAGGAACTGGCCACCCACTCTGGCTGCTTCCCCTCTCGCCCTTGGCTGTCCGGCACACAAGGAGACGACCCCCACACTCCCCCCGTCTGGCAGTAGCTTACGGCTCAGACACCGGCCGCCCACCCCCGCTCAGTCCCCCCGGCAGCAGGCATGGCTCGGCCTGTCTCTTAGAGGGAAGCCGGTGGGTGGGTACGGTTGGAGCTGGAGTCTCCTTGGCAACCATCTCTCTGAGCCCTATCACACAACAGATGCCAGGACTGGGCCCCACGGAGGGGCAAGGATTCACTTGGTCCACCCAGATGTTCAGAGTCTGAACACCTAACGGGCACTGGGCAGCATCATGGGTTACAAGATAAGGCTGTGAGATAAGGCTGAGGTTTCCAAACGCAGTCAGAAGACGTGGGCTTGTCTGTGACAACATTTTCACAGGAAACTGAAGAAATTAGGATAAGATCACCAACTGTGCCTTTGTAGAAAGAGCTTTCTTTTGAGTTTAGGCTCCACACTCACCTTAAGGTTGTAAAAATGACCTTGTTTTTCTGAAACAACGATAATAGCATGTGATAATCCTATGTTTGCCCCTAGCATTAAAACGTTTTCTTTTACTGATGTCTGGGCAAGTGGAGACTCCTCAAAGGAAAATAAAGAGGTGGTGCATTCATTCACCCAGTGAATATTGAGAGGGTCTGCTATCCACCTGCACTGTTCCAGGGCGCAAAATAGACATGGTGTCTGCTGCTGTGTTGCTTATAGTCAAAAGAGAAAGACAAGGAACCAACAAGTAAATTGTGGTTGTAGACTGTGATATGCAGCATGAATGCATGTTTCAAGGTGGGGTGGGCTATGAGAGAGAAAAGTGGCTGGGGGGTGGGGTGCGTATTTTCCATGGGGTGGTCAGGGAGGATGGCATGATGAGCCAGGTTACAGAAAGAGGAGCAGTCAAAGAAACAGCTTGGGTCAAGAGTTAAGGTGGGAAAAGACCTTGGGAGGTTTTAGGAACCCCAAACTGCCAGAATGGTGGGGAGACTGGGCAAGGAGGTGAGACCAAGAGAGGAGACTGAGAGACAAGTAAGAGTCCAGCCCAGCCAGGTCTCCAGATCACGGTGAGGAGTTTGGATCTTATTTTAGAGCAAAGGGCGATCACTGAAGAGTTTTCAGCAAGAGAATGAAATGCCTTGGTTTTAATGCTTCATACAGTATCTCTGCCTGCTGTCTGAATGCAGAGAAGAAACAACAACCCCAAAAAATGGTTATCAGGAGACCAGACTAGAAGCTCCTCATGTTCCAAGTGAGCAATGCAAGAATAGGGGAGTTACTCAGAAGTTGTGTGGCAGACTCAAGACCTCCTTGGAGAAGACTATGTTCTACTTGTGAAGCAAACACACACACAATGAGTCAGATTAGCTGGCAAATGTACTGAAGTCATATGTTTGGACACAGAGTTTTGGAGAGAAGAGCTGAGAATACTCCAGGGCCTTGCCATTCTTTCTCCAGTTGCAGTCCTCCAGCTTCACTCTGGGGTCTTCGGACTGCTGGGCTAGCTCTCCCCTTTCAAGACATCCTCAGAGGAATCTCCCAAGTCCCACCGCAACCAGTCTTCCCAAAGCTCCTGTGTTTGGATATGGCCGTTTCTGAAGACACACATCTGGGAAGCAGCTGCCTCGCCACTCTCACAAAATCTCTGCCTGATCCAGTTGAAGTCACAGTGGAGAAGAGGCGTGGGGGACTAGAGAAAAGCAGAAAATCTGTCCAAGATGGGATCTGGGTAGAGTGTCAGGGGCACCACCCCAAATCTTCGGAGCCATGCCTCTGGGGTAGCCACTGGGATTCTAACTGGCCTTTGCGCCTTCCTCTGATCCCTGCAAGACTAGATGCATCCCACAGCTGGGTGCCATCTGCCACTCCCTGCCCCGAAGGAAGCTGCTGTTTGGAGGTTAAAGACGTGAGAGGGAAGAGAGTGACTCTTCCTCGGCTCCGGAGGGTTGGATATGGGAACAGGCGTCTAGACTTCCCACGAAGCAGGCAAATGGCCCAACATCCAGCTGCACACTGGCTCCCCCCAAAACTCTCCTGGCATGAGAAAAAATTTCAAAGAAAAAAATCAGTATGGTGGAGTTTCCAGACTCTTTCCCTACTAACTGTTTCACAGACCCAAGCTTAGAAATTTCACCTTTGCTGTTTATTTATCCCCATTTACTCTGTTGCTCTCCCTTCCTCCACACCTCAAACACTTGCACCCCGAGTTCCCAACATGGGTCATCACAAAGCCTAACAACTAGTCACACTGGTGTGGAATCCTCCCCAGAGGAAGAGAACCGGACGCCCGTCCAGCAGATGACGTTATCCGCCCCTCCCTGAGCCCAGAAGCCTGATGCTGCCCAGACATATGGATCTTTTTAGAGACTCGGGCAGTTTAGCAATCCCGTTTCACACCCTCCAGGCCCTCCTGCGCTGACACTGTCCTGCTGGGACTGCCCCAGGAGAGGGAAGGAGAGGTCCCATGGAGGCTCTTTTATTCTTCTTCATCCCTTGTCATTGCTCCTGGCAAAAGTCTGCTCATTCTGGAAGGCGACCGTTTCCGAGTCCAGTCTTGGGCCAAAAACAGGAAGGAATTGAGAGACAGAGAAAGGAGAGAAAGAAAGAACACAACAGCACTATTCTGGTTAGTTTTCCAAGACACAAGACTGGAAACCCCTCCACCACGGACACAGCGGGCCTTGCTCCTCCCCTAATGCACTGCGGCCACTTCCGGAGGAGCCATTTTCGGGCCGACGTCCACAGGAACAGAGCTGCCGAGTCCCGGCCGTGCTCAGCCTGAGCCCAGCGTGGCCTCTCTGCATCCTTCACGTTATCCATCCTGAGCCTCTGTGGCCACATTCAGCCTTGCTGTGTGTGCTCAGAAATGGAAAACGCTTCTGCTGAGGCGAAAAGAGCTCCCTGCCTCCTTGCTGGCACACCTGCGCCTTCCTCCCCCTCAGACGGACATGGAGGAGGCTGCCATGTTTTGAAGGAAAGGGAAGTTTCTTGCTGTTATGGAAGAAGGAACAACTCTGCCCAAAGGTCAGACACCAGCACGGCCGAGCAGAGTGTTCTGGCTCTCAGAGGTCTGATTCTCACAGCCTGAGACCTCTGGTGATTCCCAGCTGGGAAGTCTGCAAAATTTGTACCCTAAAGGGTGGGGCCATCTTGGATGAAGATGGTAAACTAGGAGGAGTCTGAAAATTTCATAGGAATTGGGCTGTCCTTGACCCATTCCCCCCACCCGCTATCTCTGAGGTGGTCTCTTTTAGGCGTAGCCCTAACTCAGAAGATAAGCAGTAGAAGAGGGGAGAAGGGAGGAATGTTCCCTGAGCCAGGCCCCAACCAGCCACCTTACTTTATGTGATAGTTTCAAGAAAGAAAAGACCTCCATGGAAAGCACAACAATCAATAGTTGGGGACAGATGTTTCCTTTCCAGCCACCTTTTCCTGGCCCAAGCTAAAAATAACTACCCTCTCTGCTTTGGCTTCCATCACATGTATGTCATTAAAGTTGTCCATTCGGGTTTGCAGAGAAAAGACTGATGGGTTCCTGGATTTTCCAGCCTGTTGGGCCCTTTGTTAGATGCACGATTGGGTGCAAGATGACTCTAGCCCTGAGGTGATTCTTGGATCCCAGACATCACTTCCCTGCTGCTACCTGGAGGTAGCACCACAGAGTTCCCAAGTGAGGAAGCGCAATTTGCCAAGTAGCTCCCCTTCTGTTACTCCAAATAAATCCTTCACGTTGGCATTTCCTTGAATCCATTACATTCCAGCCCCCAGGGTAGCCTTGACCCCTTCTTGTACTCTGGTTTTACTGGAAATACAAATGTTATCTGGTCGCACTCAAGAGGGATGCTGAGATAGCCCTGCCCTGGCAGGAAGATTTATTGGAAACCTAGAAGAGACACAAGGGACATCAGCAGAGCCGATCGCAGAGGCAAGAGACACCCTCACATTCACAGGCCATGGGTTTCTGCCCCATTCGCAGAGGGCTGCTTCCCTCGGCTTAGACATGTTTTATCCAAGTGCCCTCATCACTGACATATTCGCTCTTAAGCCAAGCTTTTTTCGGTTATCAGGTGGCTGCTCCTTCAGACAACCTAGGGCCTGATAAATCTTAAGAGGACTACAATAAAAATCAGCACACTTTTTCCTTTTCATGGTGCAAATAGCTTTGTCATTTTTTTTTTGTAAAAGTAACGCATCATTATTGTAAAAAATAAAAAAGGGCCACGCTGTACACAGAAGTGAAGAAGGCAGAATTTGTCCCTAACTCTGCCAGCCATCAATGACCATGTGATGCAGCTTATAGCCTTTCACACACTGACCTTTTTCCCCTTCCCACCGCAAAATATCACCACACCGTGATGTGCTTTCTTCTCACATGCGTGTCTTATCACTAGCTCTTAATAGCTATAGCCATGCACAGAAAAGCTATGGGTTACATGCAAGTCCAGCTGAAAAACCACGTCCTTCTCTCTTACTGAGAAACCTGTCCCTTAGGAAGCAAAACTCAGATGGCAGATCTGAGCCAATATTGAAGGGAGGGAGAAACAAAACTGCATTTGATGCCTCCTTTCTGAACATCATTACATTTTTGGGCTTTAAGGGATATCCCAAGGGGCCTATGAAAGATGCTAACATATTATCTCAGGCACCTGCCCTGGATGATCAGCCCAAGCTCACTCCCTTCTAAGGAACAGACACCTCCCCAACCCAACTCAACAGCAAGAGAGGGATGTCATCCCAACATAACATATACATTCATCTTGAACATTTTTGTAACTTGAATATTTATAATAAATTAAGAAACAGTGGAAACAGTGTCAGACTTTATTATTTTGGACTCCAAAATCACTGCAGATGGTGACTCCAGCCATGAAATTAAAAGACACTTACTCCTTGGAAGAAAAGTTATGACCAACCTAGATAGTATATTCAAAAGCAGAGACATTACTTTGCCGACTAAGGTCCGTCTAGTCAAGGCTATGGTTTTTCCTGTGGTCATGTATGGATGTGAGAGTTGGACTGTGAAGAAGGCTGAGCACCAAAGAATTGATGCTTTTGAACTGTGGTGTTGGAGAAGACTCTTGAGAGTCCCTTGGACTGCAAGGAGGTCCAACCAGTCCATTCTGAAGGAGATCAGCCCTGGGATTTCTTTGGAAGGAATGATGCTCAAGCTGAAACTCCAGTACTTTGGCCACCTCATGTGAAGGGTTGACTCATTGGAAAAGACTCTGATGCTGGGAGGGATTGGGGGCAGGAGGAGAAGGGGATGACCGAGGATGAGATGGCTGGATGGCATCACGGACTCGATGAATGTGAGTCTGAGTGAACTCTGGGAGATGGTGATGGACAGGGAGGCCTGGTGTGCTGCGATTCATGGGGTCGCAAAGAGTCGGACA
>SJYW01047397.1:134103-217900 GCA_006410735.1 Raphicerus campestris
TTCTCACCTTCTTCTTGTTCTTTCTTTTTTTCTTCTTCTACTTCTCACCTTCTTCTTCTTTTCTCACCTTCTTCTTCTTCTTACCTTCTTCTCTTTTTCATCTTCTTCTTTTTCTTCTCACCTTCTTCTTCTTCTCAACTTCTTCTTTTTCTCACCTTTCTCTTCTTCTTCTCACCTGCTTCTTCTTCTTCTCACCTTCTTTATGTTCTTTTTCTTCTTCTTCTCAATTTCTTCTTCTTCTTCTTCTTCTCACATTCTTATTGTTCTTCTTCTGTTCTCACCTTCTTCTTCTTCTTCTTCGTCTCACCTTCTTCTTCTTCTCTCCNCCTTACCCTCGATTCTCTGTGCACCATGCTTTGAGAAGCTCTGCTCCACCGGATCATTCTCTCCTCTGCCCTCAAAACGAATTAAGAAATTCAGGTGCTAGGGACAAGTTCTTTTCTGTTTCCTGTGCTCCAGCTAAGGCAGACAAAGGGCATTTAAAGTAACCAGAAGAATTTACTGAGGATGAAGGAAGAGCCAAGAGAGACAAATTGGTTTTCACATGGGGTTTCCAACCTCCCATTCTGTTCACCTCCTCTCACTGGGGGTAAAGTAGTCCCGTTCCCTGGAGCTGAGAGAGTCGGGGTGGGGGAGGGCAACTCTTTTTCTCTGTCTACTTGGAGTTCCAAGGACAAAAGCCTGATTTTTAAAATGTGTCTTGTAACACTTTCTGTCCCCATCTGCAGGCCCTTGAGATCACGGTGTGGTCAGTNATTCTCTGTGCACCATGCTTTGAGAAGCTCTGCTCCACCGGATCATTCTCTCCTCTGCCCTCAAAACGAATTAAGAAATTCAGGTGCTAGGGACAAGTTCTTTTCTGTTTCCTGTGCTCCAGCTAAGGCAGACAAAGGGCATTTAAAGTAACCAGAAGAATTTACTGAGGATGAAGGAAGAGCCAAGAGAGACAAATTGGTTTTCACATGGGGTTTCCAACCTCCCATTCTGTTCACCTCCTCTCACTGGGGGTAAAGTAGTCCCGTTCCCTGGAGCTGAGAGAGTCGGGGTGGGGGAGGGCAACTCTTTTTCTCTGTCTACTTGGAGTTCCAAGGACAAAAGCCTGATTTTTAAAATGTGTCTTGTAACACTTTCTGTCCCCATCTGCAGGCCCTTGAGATCACGGTGTGGTCAGTGTGGTCAGACGTGAATTCCCATCTGCACTTTCTATCAGAGTCATAGCATACCACCGCACGCGCTACCAAGTCTGCTTCGGGAGGCTTTGGCTTTCTTCTGTGATGCAAGGCTCCATTTCCTCTGTCAAGGAAAGTCAGGCAACCAGACCACAGTGGAAGTTCTGGGTTTTGCTTTTAGACCTGGACACGCTTCCACTCTCATAATGCCAAGGGATCTCTGCAGAGAAGGAAATCACAGAGGAGCTGAGGGTGCTGGGCTTTCTGTCCCTTTGGGCTTGGTGCTGCGGTCATTGTGGAAGAGACTGGACTGGATATCTGTAATCCTGCAAGCCCACTCAGGATCTTTCTCTTCCCCGCTCCAGGTGCCATCATCTGTTCCTTCAGGCTCCTCTATCCCTCCGTCTCCACCCCCACAATCAGGTCTGTAACTAGGCTGACCTCCCAGCTCCCAGTTTCAGTAATTCAGTTTACCAACATCCCGAACAACTCCTGAGGCGTACGGCAGCTCCAGGACCAGCCAGGTAAAAGGTGGTGGAGTCAGGAGAAGTATTTTTTTCTGACAGAAGATCAGGATGGAGCCCCTAGAGTCTCAGCCCCAGGACTGGAGAGGGAGGGGGTGACTGGGGAGAAAGCATCCCAGGTGCTAGTGGAGGTCTTTGTCTTTATGATGCTGGTGACAGGATCAAACTATGTGAGAAAGCAGGGCCGGTCACAGGGAGAAAAATAAAAAACCCTCCAAATTAAAATAAACAAATCTTGCAAGGGGAAAAAACCCCCAAAATGAACAATTACTGTCCTGCTCAGGCTTTCTGCATCGTTACCAGACATCGCAGTCTGCATCAGGTTTAATACGGGGTACGTTTTGCCTGGCTTTCCTGTTTTTACCTGATTAGCAAAAATGCTCACACTTGTAAACTCAGGTCCTTACCAGTAGATTCCTTCTGCAAGACTGTTCTCAGCTTAAAACTTAAAAACCAAGAAAAGCAAAAAGGAAAAGAAATGAGGAAAAAGAAAAAGAAAAAAAAAATCAGAGGAAACCTGCCCTGGATACCTGTGAGGCTGACACCGAGGGGTTAAAAGTTCAGTGGAAGTGAGCTGAAGGAGCTGGGGTCGCTCTGTCAAGTTGAACAAGGCATCTGGGGGCCCTTAGGAAACCTTTTTTGGCCTCGACAGCGGCAACCCCGGCCTCCCTCCTAACTTCCTCGGCCTTTGGGACTAAGCGGGAAGCTCACGTTAGTGGCAGCCAAGGAGAGGGGCTGGCCGTGCCAGGACCGAAGAGGGAGGGGAGGGGAAAAAGCGCGTTTCGCCCACCCCACGCTCGGGCGGAGGGGCGGGGAGCCGCGCGTCCCGGCCGGGCCAGGCAGTGTCTCGCGCTCTGCGCATCTCTCCGGGGTCGCCGCGGGAACGATGCTGGGCCGCAGGGGCGCGCGCGCGGGGCGCGGGATGGCGTGGGGCTGGACCGCGCTCTGCCTGCTGAGTCTGCTGCGTGAGTACGGGCCGCGCGCCCGGCCCGCCCGGCTGGGCGGCGGGGAGGGTCGGCGCTCTCTCGAGGGCAGAGCGCGCGGGTCGAGGCGACCGCGGAACCAGGGGGACCCCCGCCCCATCCCCCGCGCCCACGCCCACTGCCGCAGCTCCTGGCTTGGTGGGACTGAGGCCGCTCCAACAGAGCCCAGTGGGGACCGGCCCCTCACCTGGGAGTCGGTGGGGGTGGGATGCGACGGGAAGGGGACCCCCTGAGTGTAGCCCAGGTGTAAACCGGGCGGCGCCCCCAGGCCTCGCGGAGTCAGGCCGGGAGACTCTTCTCTGAAATAAAGCGCTCTGGAGATGCCAAAGGTGCGCGGAGCACAGAGCTGGAGCCAGAACCCGGGGAGAGGGGAGGAGAGAAGAAAAGGAAAGGCAAGGAAAAGTTGGTAGCTGATGGTTGGTTCAGAAAGCCAGAGGCGGCCGCCGGTTGCTGGGAAGGGAGCGCTGGCGCCCATGTACCACCGGACACGGGGAGCCAGAACTGGACCTTCAAGCAATGGGAGCGAAGCCTGCCTGGGAAGAGGCCTGGGTCCCAGGTCCAGAGGCCAGGGAGGTAGGCTAAGTTAGGTGACATGGGGAGTCTGCAGCGAAGAAGAGTCCGNCTGGAGAGGGAGGGGGTGACTGGGGAGAAAGCATCCCAGGTGCTAGTGGAGGTCTTTGTCTTTATGATGCTGGTGACAGGATCAAACTATGTGAGAAAGCAGGGCCGGTCACAGGGAGAAAAATAAAAAACCCTCCAAATTAAAATAAACAAATCTTGCAAGGGGAAAAAACCCCCAAAATGAACAATTACTGTCCTGCTCAGGCTTTCTGCATCGTTACCAGACATCGCAGTCTGCATCAGGTTTAATACGGGGTACGTTTTGCCTGGCTTTCCTGTTTTTACCTGATTAGCAAAAATGCTCACACTTGTAAACTCAGGTCCTTACCAGTAGATTCCTTCTGCAAGACTGTTCTCAGCTTAAAACTTAAAAACCAAGAAAAGCAAAAAGGAAAAGAAATGAGGAAAAAGAAAAAGAAAAAAAAAATCAGAGGAAACCTGCCCTGGACACCTGTGAGGCTGACACCGAGGGGTTAAAAGTTCAGTGGAAGTGAGCTGAAGGAGCTGGGGTCGCTCTGTCAAGTTGAACAAGGCATCTGGGGGCCCTTAGGAAACCTTTTTTGGCCTCGACAGCGGCAACCCCGGCCTCCCTCCTAACTTCCTCGGCCTTTGGGACTAAGCGGGAAGCTCCCGTTAGTGGCAGCCAAGGAGAGGGGCTGGCCGTGCCAGGACCGAAGAGGGAGGGGAGGGGAAAAAGCGCGTTTCGCCCACCCCACGCTCGGGCGGAGGGGCGGGGAGCCGCGCGTCCCGGCCGGGCCAGGCAGTGTCTCGCGCTCTGCGCATCTCTCCGGGGTCGCCGCGGGAACGATGCTGGGCCGCAGGGGCGCGCGCGCGGGGCGCGGGATGGCGTGGGGCTGGACCGCGCTCTGCCTGCTGAGTCTGCTGCGTGAGTACGGGCCGCGCGCCCGGCCCGCCCGGCTGGGCGGCGGGGAGGGTCGGCGCTCTCTCGAGGGCAGAGCGCGCGGGTCGAGGCGACCGCGGAACCAGGGGGACCCCCGCCCCATCCCCCGCGCCCACGCCCACTGCCGCAGCTCCTGGCTTGGTGGGACTGAGGCCGCTCCAACAGAGCCCAGTGGGGACCGGCCCCTCACCTGGGAGTCGGTGGGGGTGGGATGCGACGGGAAGGGGACCCCCTGAGTGTAGCCCAGGTGTAAACCGGGCGGCGCCCCCAGGCCTCGCGGAGTCAGGCCGGGAGACTCTTCTCTGAAATAAAGCGCTCTGGAGATGCCAAAGGTGCGCGGAGCACAGAGCTGGAGCCAGAACCCGGGGAGAGGGGAGGAGAGAAGAAAAGGAAAGGCAAGGAAAAGTTGGTAGCTGATGGTTGGTTCAGAAAGCCAGAGGCGGCCGCCGGTTGCTGGGAAGGGAGCGCTGGCGCCCACGTACCACCGGACACGGGGAGCCAGAACTGGACCTTCAAGCAATGGGAGCGAAGCCTGCCTGGGAAGAGGCCTGGGTCCCAGGTCCAGAGGCCAGGGAGGTAGGCTAAGTTAGGTGACATGGGGAGTCTGCAGCGAAGAAGAGTCCGTGAGAGTGCATTTAAGATGGGAAGGCTAGGTTAAGACTCCTCTGGGCATCCACACCTGCTTCCCTGGAGAGAAGGGACGGGGGAATGGAATTTGCCCTGTACTCTGCCTTCCTATCCCCATCACAACTGCTCACCCTGGCACAAATTCAAGTTCGTTGCATTTGAGGGGTTTTCTTTCCGTGCCTTATTCTCCAAGTTCTAACTAGTGGACAGACCTGCAGACTGGGGGGTACTCCTTTGCTGATCCAGGCAGGCCTGGATACTTTTAAGCTCTTGCTGTCATTTCTGTTGAAAACAAAAAAAAATTGTTAGGCATGCAATCAATATTCGTAATTGCTTTCATTTGAGGATAACACTCTCTGTCTCATCTCATGGAGCTCAGACGAATTTAAATATAAGTTATTCTCTTGTTAGCTCTAGGTTCTGCTTCCAGGCTCCAGAGCTCCCGATTCCCTAGTCTTAACTGCATCCTAAAAGCCACCCACCATGGCCTCTCTGAGTGACATGGGTCAGCCAGCCAGGCCTCTTATGCTCTTTCCCTTTGGGCCCACCCAGTTGGAGAGAGACTCCAGGCCGGGGGAAGCTCTGTTAAGCTCTGGGTTGACTTGTTTGGTGGACCCAGACGTGCTGTTTGGGGCCAGGGAAAAAAGCTGTTGCTAAGATGTTGAAGCTCTAGAATGGGTAACGGACTTGGGGGCTGTCTGCACCTCACAACGAGCTGAGTTGACCGGAAGCTTGGATTCCTAACCGATGCTCCACGCTCCTTTGGCTTCACAGCTCATGATGACCTGGCCCGGGGCTGAGTGAGGTCCACCCTTTTATTTCCTCAGCTGGCCAGTCTCAGTCTCGCCTTGGCTTACAGTGGAGGGGACGTGAAAGTGATTTAACCTCTGCAGAACCCTGGGCAGACACGCAGAGGACTGCAGCGTGTCCGCTTTGGGGATGAGCAGCGGAGCCTGGGTGCCTCCGCTCAGCCTTGCCCCACTGCTCAGGCCAGTTTGTAGCTTTATGCCTTCCCCAAGAGCTTTCTGGCGTTTGTTTTAATTTAATACCAGGAGTCATTTTCTGATTATTGTGGGGTAGATGAAATGAGTGACTATACCTGAAATGCTAACGAAGAGACATTGCAGAAATTCTGTGGTATGGTTACTGTGAACTTTAGGGCACCCACAGAATGGGAGGCCTGGAGTTTTCTCCTCTCCTGAGCTTTGTTCTGGGAAGGTCAGTTTTCCGTTCCTGTGAGAAGCTGTCCCGGGCATGAACAGCGGACTTTTTCCGTTGGAGATGGGGTCACTCTGGGGTGCAGAGGCAGGGTGGGGTCTGACCTGCGTGTGTGTGTGTGTGTGTGTGTGACCAGAATCACACCTCCAGCTGGGAGGAGAAACCTTGCAGGTAATTAGGGAAGCCCACTTGTCAGGCCCAGGGTATCAGTTTCCTCCAAGCCCTCCAGGCCTGTCTTTCCTCTTTGTCCAGCGTGTCCCACCCCTTCACATTCCTCTTCTTCCTCTGGGTCCTTCGTGCCTGCTGACCCCACACCCATATCCTGTCTGGGGCTGTGTGTAAGAGGGGAAAAAAGAAAAGGGAAAAGAATTTTATCAGATATTTTCCGGAGGGGAGAAACTCCACCCTTGACTCGCTGCCACATGGAGACCAAGATGGAGCAGCCTTGGGACCGCTGACTAATTCCATGGTCCCCAGCGCTCCCCCTCCTAGGGCCGGCCCAGCTGGCACTGTCTTTGCAAATGCAGGTTTCCCTGGCATTCCTGTTTGACTGATAAAAGGAGCCTGGGCATCTTTTTCTCATCCCTTTGGCTCCACCTTCTGGGCCGCTGTGTTCACTAGTTCTCATCTCCTTTGGAAGAGTCTTTGTCTTCCGAAGCTCAGGGCCAGAAGGACTACACTGCAGCAGATAAACTCAGGCCTAGCATTCTTACAAAAGCAAATCAGAAGGAGCAACAATTCCACTTCTTACCACTTCGCTGCCCGATTTCCTTTAGCTCCTTGGGCAGGAGGGCACAGGCCTGCGATCATGGCGGGGTGGTTACCCGGCTCCACCCTGAGGGTGCCTGGGTCTCCCTCTCCCATTGACTTTGCTGGATGTCACTAAATGGCCCTGAGTGTGGGGAACTGAAAATCTGAAGGTATGGAAAAGGAATAAAACACCATCCTCCAAACAAAAATGCTCAGAGTTGCCAGGGCAGAATTTCCATATTTTTCTGGGCTTTGACTTTCCTAATGAGAACATTCTCTTCCTTCCTCAGCTAAGAAATAAAAACACAGTGTCTACACTTTTTAGTCTCAAGGGCCCTCGACTTTGCTAAGGAGAAAAATGCATGCGTCTTGGGAGAATGTGGTAGAAATGAGGAGGGATATATACCAGGGTGTGCGGCGTCCCAGGACATACACCCTAGAGTCTGCTAGAATGAATCACTTCCCTTTGGACATAAAGGAAAAGGCCTCTGGCTTCACTGGGAAGTCTGCTTCTGATTTAAGAGGGAAAAAAACTGCAAAGAATCCACCCCTGCTACCTTCCTGGAGAGCACCATCTCTAGGTAGCCCGCTCCATTGTTTAAGAAAATGCCTTAACGCGTCTTTGGTTGAGAAAACCCGGACCCTTGCACAAACCTTTGCTGGGCAGTCACAGACAGGAAGTTGAATTGCTGAGCATGATAAAATAAAGCGGAACTTTGTATTTGATGAACCCAAGAGACGAAAGGCTAACGGACTCCGAGCCCAGGAAAGCGCAGAGAGAGGAGGGAAGCCCTTGGAGCAATAGGGGAACTAGTGAGTACGGAGTGGAAAAGACCTGCTGGGAAAATTCCTTATGTGTGGCCGGCTGTTTACCGCGGGAATGCCTGGTATTCCGAGGTTCTGCTGTTGTCTCTTCCGGCTGTGCTGTGATCCCCCTGCACGATCCTAACCTTCAGTCAGTTCACACTGNTTGCAGAAATTCTGTGGTATGGTTACTGTGAACTTTAGGGCACCCACAGAATGGGAGGCCTGGAGTTTTCTCCTCTCCTGAGCTTTGTTCTGGGAAGGTCAGTTTTCCGTTCCTGTGAGAAGCTGTCCCGGGCATGAACAGCGGACTTTTTCCGTTGGAGATGGGGTCACTCTGGGGTGCAGAGGCAGGGTGGGGTCTGACCTGCGTGTGTGTGTGTGTGTGTGTGTGTGTGACCAGAATCACACCTCCAGCTGGGAGGAGAAACCTTGCAGGTAATTAGGGAAGCCCACTTGTCAGGCCCAGGGTATCAGTTTCCTCCAAGCCCTCCAGGCCTGTCTTTCCTCTTTGTCCAGCGTGTCCCACCCCTTCACATTCCTCTTCTTCCTCTGGGTCCTTCGTGCCTGCTGACCCCACACCCATATCCTGTCTGGGGCTGTGTGTAAGAGGGGAAAAAAGAAAAGGGAAAAGAATTTTATCAGATATTTTCCGGAGGGGAGAAACTCCACCCTTGACTCGCTGCCACATGGAGACCAAGATGGAGCAGCCTTGGGACCGCTGACTAATTCCATGGTCCCCAGCGCTCCCCCTCCTAGGGCCGGCCCAGCTGGCACTGTCTTTGCAAATGCAGGTTTCCCTGGCATTCCTGTTTGACTGATAAAAGGAGCCTGGGCATCTTTTTCTCATCCCTTTGGCTCCACCTTCTGGGCCGCTGTGTTCGCTAGTTCTCATCTCCTTTGGAAGAGTCTTTGTCTTCCGAAGCTCAGGGCCAGAAGGACTACACTGCAGCAGATAAACTCAGGCCTAGCATTCTTACAAAAGCAAATCAGAAGGAGCAACAATTCCACTTCTTACCACTTCGCTGCCCGATTTCCTTTAGCTCCTTGGGCAGGAGGGCACAGGCCTGCGATCATGGCGGGGTGGTTACCCGGCTCCACCCTGAGGGTGCCTGGGTCTCCCTCTCCCATTGACTTTGCTGGATGTCACTAAATGGCCCTGAGTGTGGGGAACTGAAAATCTGAAGGTATGGAAAAGGAATAAAACACCATCCTCCAAACGAAAATGCTCAGAGTTGCCAGGGCAGAATTTCCATATTTTTCTGGGCTTTGACTTTCCTAATGAGAACATTCTCTTCCTTCCTCAGCTAAGAAATAAAAACACAGTGTCTACACTTTTTAGTCTCAAGGGCCCTCGACTTTGCTAAGGAGAAAAATGCATGCGTCTTGGGAGAATGTGGTAGAAATGAGGAGGGATATATACCAGGGTGTGCGGCGTCCCAGGACATACACCCTAGAGTCTGCTAGAATGAATCACTTCCCTTTGGACATAAAGGAAAAGGCCTCTGGCTTCACTGGGAAGTCTGCTTCTGATTTAAGAGGGAAAAAAACTGCAAAGAATCCACCCCTGCTACCTTCCTGGAGAGCACCATCTCTAGGTAGCCCGCTCCATTGTTTAAGAAAATGCCTTAACGCGTCTTTGGTTGAGAAAACCCGGACCCTTGCACAAACCTTTGCTGGGCAGTCACAGACAGGAAGTTGAATTGCTGAGCATGATAAAATAAAGCGGAACTTTGTATTTGATGAACCCAAGAGACGAAAGGCTAACGGACTCCGAGCCCAGGAAAGCGCAGAGAGAGGAGGGAAGCCCTTGGAGCAATAGGGGAACTAGTGAGTACGGAGTGGAAAAGACCTGCTGGGAAAATTCCTTATGTGTGGCCGGCTGTTTACCACGGGAATGCCTGGTATTCCGAGGTTCTGCTGTTGTCTCTTCCGGCTGTGCTGTGATCCCCCTGCACGATCCTAACCTTCAGTCAGTTCACACTGCCTTGCAGCACTGTCAGAGGTGACTGGGAGGAACGTAGGCCCCTGAGAGAGCTCACGATATTAGGGTTCCCCAGGAAGTGGATGGGGGTCCAAGACGTGCTATTTGAACATTAAAGGGGAGTCTCAGAACCCTGGGAACACTCATGCCACAGACTCAGTTTACACTCACACCTCCGCTTAGCTTCTGTCGCATAGGAAGGCATCAGCCTAAAGCTTTGATCCAGTCGCACATGACCCAAACCCGCCGAGACCCATAGCATGGAGGCTTCCTGAATGCTCCCAGGAACATGGGTACCTTGTTATNCTAGTTCTCATCTCCTTTGGAAGAGTCTTTGTCTTCCGAAGCTCAGGGCCAGAAGGACTACACTGCAGCAGATAAACTCAGGCCTAGCATTCTTACAAAAGCAAATCAGAAGGAGCAACAATTCCACTTCTTACCACTTCGCTGCCCGATTTCCTTTAGCTCCTTGGGCAGGAGGGCACAGGCCTGCGATCATGGCGGGGTGGTTACCCGGCTCCACCCTGAGGGTGCCTGGGTCTCCCTCTCCCATTGACTTTGCTGGATGTCACTAAATGGCCCTGAGTGTGGGGAACTGAAAATCTGAAGGTATGGAAAAGGAATAAAACACCATCCTCCAAACAAAAATGCTCAGAGTTGCCAGGGCAGAATTTCCATATTTTTCTGGGCTTTGACTTTCCTAATGAGAACATTCTCTTCCTTCCTCAGCTAAGAAATAAAAACACAGTGTCTACACTTTTTAGTCTCAAGGGCCCTCGACTTTGCTAAGGAGAAAAATGCATGCGTCTTGGGAGAATGTGGTAGAAATGAGGAGGGATATATACCAGGGTGTGCGGCGTCCCAGGACATACACCCTAGAGTCTGCTAGAATGAATCACTTCCCTTTGGACATAAAGGAAAAGGCCTCTGGCTTCACTGGGAAGTCTGCTTCTGATTTAAGAGGGAAAAAAACTGCAAAGAATCCACCCCTGCTACCTTCCTGGAGAGCACCATCTCTAGGTAGCCCGCTCCATTGTTTAAGAAAATGCCTTAACGCGTCTTTGGTTGAGAAAACCCGGACCCTTGCACAAACCTTTGCTGGGCAGTCACAGACAGGAAGTTGAATTGCTGAGCATGATAAAATAAAGCGGAACTTTGTATTTGATGAACCCAAGAGACGAAAGGCTAACGGACTCCGAGCCCAGGAAAGCGCAGAGAGAGGAGGGAAGCCCTTGGAGCAATAGGGGAACTAGTGAGTACGGAGTGGAAAAGACCTGCTGGGAAAATTCCTTATGTGTGGCCGGCTGTTTACCGCGGGAATGCCTGGTATTCCGAGGTTCTGCTGTTGTCTCTTCCGGCTGTGCTGTGATCCCCCTGCACGATCCTAACCTTCAGTCAGTTCACACTGGCCTTGCAGCACTGTCAGAGGTGACTGGGAGGAACGTAGGCCCCTGAGAGAGCTCACGATATTAGGGTTCCCCAGGAAGTGGATGGGGGTCCAAGACGTGCTATTTGAACATTAAAGGGGAGTCTCAGAACCCTGGGAACACTCAGGCCACAGACTCAGTTTACACTCACACCTCCGCTTAGCTTCTGTCGCATAGGAAGGCATCAGCCTAAAGCTTTGATCCAGTCGCACATGACCCAAACCCGCCGAGACCCATAGCATGGAGGCTTCCTGAATGCTCCCAGGAACATGGGTACCTTGTTATCTCCCAGAGTCTTTTATTTTATTAAAGGAAAATCTTATGATTATTAGCTTTTCCTGGGGGGGGGGGTGGTGAGTATTGCAGTGGAATTAGCCTTTCTGTAACTTCTAATCATTGATTATAATTCTATTCCTTGAACTCTCATAGAATTAAATCTGATCTTTCTTCAGGACAATCCTTAACAACCTTTCTAGTCTGCCCCATGAGATTACAAATTCCTTGAGGACAGGGATTTATTTAAATTCTAGTGACACTAACACCCCACAGTAGAAAGGTGTTAATTTGTGTTCCCCACGGTGCTGAGTCTGGTCCTCTGCACAGTGAAATTAATCTTGAAGAAGATTGTTTATTCTCTCTCCTCAAATTCTTCCTGTCTGGATCAAAGATAAGTGAATTTTTTTTTTTTTTTCTGTAAAGAGCCAGATAGTAAATATTTTAGGCTCTGGAGTCCATATGTGGTCTCTGATACATCCATTGTTTTATTTTACAACACTCTAAACCTGTAGAAGCCATTCTTAGCTCACTGGCCAAACAGCACACAACCCATGGGTCAGATGTGGTCCACCAGCACCGAGCACCAGCCATTGATCTAGATGAAATAACACTAAGCCCTCAGCCATATAACTTAGTTTCTAGAACTCTCCTAATTCTGATTATCCTCTCAAGGGCATTCCCTTAATTAAATTAATTTCCTTTTATAGCATTGAATGAGATGGTTCTATCAATACAGAGAAGTGGTCAGTGTGAACACGCCTGATGCAGTTGCCATTCAACCCAAGTGCATATTGTGAACTCAGGATTGTGTTCAGCGCCTTGAGTTAAAAATAAGTCTAAGACAGGGTTCCAGCACTCAGGAAATCTGTGATGTAACTGAGGTGACAAGACCTACACTCAAGAAACAGTGTATATGGTCTTCTGCCAGATAAGTCGTGCAGATATGTCTTAACGTCTCCTAGAAGCAGGACAGAAGGGACCTGTCCTTTGTCCTAAAGATAATCACTTAGTAGATAGGCAACTGCTTTATACCTCCTATCGCCTTTATTCCTCCAAAGAGCAAGGAGGAAGGGGCTATTTTTATCTCTGTTTTACAGATAAGGTATAGAAAGGGGAAGAAGCTTACTGTGGTCATGAAGCTAGAACTTGGTAGAGGAACCTTTCAACACAGTCCGATTAGAGTCTGAGCTCTCTGTTCTGGGTCTCTCCTGTCTTCTCATCAGCCATCAGTGTAGGCTGTGGGGTCCCAACAGAGGCAAGCTTGTTCCTTTTTCCCAGCTCTGCATCTAAGATATCCAAGATCTCCTCTAGGAAACTGCTCTCAGGCCAGGTGCTACAACCTGAAAGGGTGGGCAGAATGGGGCTGACTGGCTAGGAGATGAGAAAACAGAACCAGCAAAAAAGATAAAACAGCACCCCTACAACTCAGAGGGCTGTGAAAAACAAGACCAAATAATGGGGAAAAAACATCTCTTAAAGTACAGGAATTTAGTAATTTAGGTAGCATAGCTTTCTGGATCTCTGAAGATTTGTAAACCCCTTTAAAGTTTAAAAGAATTTTCAATATATTAATTGTAGGTAGAAATCTTTTTAAAAACCTATTACATACGTTTCTGCTTTCTCGGTGCATTAGGAGAAAAAGGGGCTTTAACCTTCAGACTTAGATGTATCAGGAAAATAATCTGGTGATGGTGCAACTCAGTGGCATTGTAAATTCTCGTTGTTGTTCAGTCGGTAAGTCACGTCTGACTGTTTGGGGCTCCAGGGACTGCAGCACGCCAGGCTTCCCTGTCCTTCACTGTCTCCTGGAGTTTGCTCAGGTTCATGTCCATTGAGTGTGAATACTTATGAAAGTGTGCATTTTTTATTTACTCTGACCACAAATGGTTCCAGACTAGTGTGGGTTTTAATGCTCGTGTCTGGTTTTAATTTATTGCTGTTTATTCATTTTCAGCTGCTGTTCATTTTTGCCCTGTTGTTTGCTTCTAGTAGTCTCTCACTAATTTTTAGCTTTGACTAGGATAGCAGATCAAGACGTTTGTTAGGATTCTGTGCCAAACAAGATAATTGCCTCTGAAATAAGTACCTGTGGTTAAATGCATGACTGTTTACAACATGAATTTTGTGACATCTCTTTGGCTTCTTGGTATCCTCATGTCTCTAACTGCTCAATCCCTTGTCTCCTTTTACCCCGAGTTCACGGGCTGAGATCAAGTAGGGTAGGCGGGGCAAATAGTGTGCTTCAGGAGACACAGTTAATACAGATGGAGTGAGAGGTGAACAGCAGAAGATACACATTCATTCAAGTTTAACTTGTGGCATAATGCTCTGTTGGGTTGGGGTAAGGGACATTCCTCCAGTTTCTAGAGAGAAATGGGGTAGAAGCTTCATTGACCATCTCTTGGATCTGGCTGGGAGGCTGCTATGACTTCCATACGCAATTGGGGATGAGAAGCTCAGATAAAGAAAGATCCACCTTGGATGGTCTAAAGCCAGGGGCATGTCAGGGAAGACAGGATAAATACAGACCTGTGGCCGGTCTTGGTTCTTTTCATTGCGTTCCTCCAAGACCCGTCTCTTCATGGGAGCACTAGAGAGGGAGCCCTCAGCTCAGTTCAGTTCAGTCGCTCAGTAGAGGCTGTGAAAACAAGAGCCCTCCTCACCGACAGTCCCCAGGCGCGGTGTCTAGGTCAGGATCGGCCCCCAGGGCTCTGCCAAGGTGTCGCCTTGCCCCGTACCAGCTCATACACACCCTATTGCTCAGCCTTGACCTCCTGCCTTCCCTCTCTGTCTTGTCTTTCAAGGGTCTCACAGGCTTCCCCACTCTGCCTAAGCTTGGAGATGTGAATCTGCGGTTGGGGTTCCCTCCTCATTTGCAGACAGATCCTGCAACCTGTTCGTCCATTCTTAGCAGAGGGGCAGGCGGGTGTGGGAGGAGGCAGCCCCAGCCGGGAGCCTGACCCCGGTGGCTCAGGAGCTGGCTGGGGTGCAGGGTTGCTTCACTCCTCTGGAACAGCCACCTCTGCACTCAGAATGGGCAGTGGGTCTCTCTTCACATCTGGAAAAGTTTAAAACTGTTTGTCTGGGTGAAGGAGGCCCCGGGGGAGAGGGTTCAAAAGCATGACGTAACCTCAGCCACACCCAGATTTTGTTGGGGAGAGGAGAGGGCTGGGCCAGGCTGAGCCAGATGGGATTCTCAAGAATTGGTGTCCTGGAGGGAAGAAGAAAAACAGGGTGGACAGGAGGGATGTCGAGGGGGAACAGTAACCTTGGAATAGTAACCTTGGGAGGATGGTCCTTCAGTTCAGTATCCAAATGTTCCCACCACCTGACCCCTGCACTGAACTTAGACCTTCGGGTCAGATTGCTGAGAGGGATTTGTTGTTCAGTCACTCAGTCGTGGCTGACTCTTTGTGACCCTGTGGACTGCAGCATGTCAGACTTCCCTGTCCTTCACCGTCTCCTGGAGCTTGCTAAAACTCATGTCCATTGAGTCGGGGATCCCATCCAACTGTCTCCTCCTCTATGGTCCTCTGGGAAAGATAGAAAGCAGCAGCAGAAGGGGATGACAGGACGAGAGGGACTGATTTGAGGACAAAACCACTGGGTCTGCTTCCCCATCTATTTTATATTGAGAGATTCATCCCTCCTACCCCCAACCCCAGCCAGCCAGAAGCCCATCCTTTTCTCTGCGAAGTGTGGAAGACGCATCCAGGTCCTTAGCAGTTTGGACCCCCTGACCCTCTTGCTGCTTCTACTCAAGGGTCAGCTAAACCTCGGGCACCCCATGGCTCTTTGCCCTGCATGAATGACAGCGTTCCCCCTTGGCTGAAACCTCGGTGATCCAGGTTCTTATCTCTGAAATGGAAATGGTAATACCACGTGTTCTCCTTCTGTTGTGCCCCATCATTTTCACATAGGTGCTTTGTACTCAGCAGGAGTACCAGCCTGCCTGCAGCAGGCTGGGAAGAGAGGTGGATGGTGGAGAGTGAGACTTGACCCCACCTTGGGGGGAAATTCATTGCCTTGAAACCATTGCCTAACTGCTGCCTTGAGGCTGCGGAAAAGAAGAGGGGTTCTTCTGCACTGCATTTTCCTGGAAACCTCTGAAAAGCACAGATTCAGATCTCAATCGGAAACATTAGAGACGAGCTTTGGGGTGCCCTGAGGCCCTGGGGGGCCTTTCCTTGAGGATAGTATTGCTGGGTTTGAGCTCTGGATGCCAAGTCTACCTCTAATTGTTTCTAGGGCTCAAGCCAAGATTACAGTGGAGGCCCGTATCCCATATATTATATGTCTAAATACTTCAAGTTATAAATCAGGCCAACGAACTGGTCAATAAAATATCTTCTATCTTCTTAAAAATGTACCTTCATGGCCACCTGGAAGGCCAGATTTGAATTTAAGACTCTCAGAGTCTTGGGGGTCAGCATCACAGGGGGGCTTAGCAGGAAGAGATGGTCCTTAGCCTTTGCCCACCCTCTTCTCTTCCTCTTACCCAGGGCTCTGGTCCACACTGTAAGGGACCGTGCATGCAGGCAAGGGACACCCCACCCACACGCTTGAGCTCTCACCTTTTCCCTGCACACTGGCCACCCTTGAGCTTGAAGAATATTCCCTGGAGCTGCAGTTCACCCTTGGAAGGATGGAGAAGAGACCCATGCAGGCCCTCCAGTAAGCAAAGAGCCATTTGGGCAAGAAGTTCTAGGACTTCTGGTCCCAACACTTGATCTAGAAGAGAGTGAACCCCTCTGTCGGCCCCATGGACTCCTCACGTTTGGGGAACAGGGAAGGCAGGAAAAGGAATAGTGTGTAGGCTCTTAAGTGCAGGGTCCACACAGGTAGGTTTTCCTTCTGGGACCCGGGGATGGCCCTGCTGGGCACCACAGGGAACACGGGAGGGTTAACAACCTGCAGGAGAAGTTTCAGAGAACAACTGCTTCTGGAAACATTATACTATAGCATTTGTTATCTCGTTGATTTCCCCAACAATCCAAATAAGAAAAGACCCTCATTTAAAAATTAATACACACACACATTAAATTATCGAATTCTTGGCAGAACCAGAACCCAGCTGTCTGTCCCCACAGCGTTTGATGAGAAACCAAGTCATATGCTATCTAGTCCATCAGCTAGACTCCTAGGTCAGAGTTTCCCAAAAGGAATCTTGGGCTTGTGAGCTACAGTTCCTCAAAAAATAAAAAAAGAATAGGTTTTAAGGCCCTGAGTGAGAGAATGAAAGGATTTGGGTGATGGGGCAATCTATGAAGGAAAGATTTTTTAAAGGATTGCATAGAGATGGTGTGAATCTAGTGGTTATTCTGAGTTAATAAACTGAATGGAGAGGAGGATACATCCAAAAGGAAGTAGACGCGAATCTTTTCCCACATTTTAGATCTTGGCAATACTTATTCGGAAGTAGACGCGAATCTTTTCCCACATTTTAGATCTTGGCAATACTTATTCAGGTGTGATTTGAAATTTTTATATTTTACTTAGCCTATTATGAGCATTGCCTCATATTCTCGTGCTGCTGTAATTGTGGCATATTTTCATTTGTAGTGATTATGGTATGCTGAGTGCATATAACATTTACCCTGTTGTAATTCATTTAGTTGCTTGCCACTTTTCCCTCCTATAAATAATACTATGCTAGATGATGCTTGGTGCATGCAAACTTTTCTTTCTCTGTTTCCTTGGGGAAAAATCTCGTGGGAAATTAGTCAGCCGTCCAGGAGGGGGTGCTTGTGCTGCTCTGTTGCCAGGGGATGTTCCAGATGGATTCTCCCTAATGTCAAGAAACTGAATCAGGTGACGCGATGAGGCTTCAGGATGATCTGCACTCTGATATTTCTTCTTTGTTTCTCTATAGCTACTATGGAATTCACAAATACAACCATAACTAGTAATGCCACAGTGTCACCCAACCCAGGAATATATTCCTCTGTCCCTACAACTCCGTCCGAGTGGAGAAGCATGAACTCAAGTACTTTGAGAAGCACCAGCCTCTACAATGTCTCTCAGGACAGCAATGGGACCACAACAGTCACCTTAGGTAAAGATTTCTCGTCTCAAGCCCCCAGAAGGATGCAGCTGCCACTTGGGTAAAGCATTAGGATATTTGCAAACCACCTCTGTCCTCTCTGTTCCCCCGCAGATGGAAACATACAAGCTCCTTTTAATAATGGCTTGAGTATCACGCTTAGGGAACCCTGAAGTATGTTCTAGACAATTTTTCCTGTAGTGACAGCTTTCTCCAGTCAATGTCTGGACTGCTCATTCTGATCAGTAATTCTCCTTGTACTCCTGAGTCCAGCTTAGTGATAAAAGAAGAATCTATGATCTTTTCTAAGTAAAGCAAACCATGTACAAATTGGGGGTCTTTGGTGTCTCTAAGGTACCAGTTTCAGCATCTTGGAGGGCATTTCTAACACATTCTAGATTATAGCTATGGTTTCAACAGCTGGCTGGAAATGAGTTGCCAAGGGTTAGGACATGAAGTAATTTTTAACTCCCCAGATTCCCTTTTCTGAGTTGAAGTCTGAGCCTATGTGAATGAACTGAGATGTGTTTGTGTGTCTGTCTGTGTGTTTATGCCGTTGTGCACGTGTTCACACTGTGTACTGGTCAGTTCCAGCATCTACAGTCAATTTCACATCTGCCTCTGAGACCTTCCCAGCCTCTGGAGCCGTGAACTCTTCTGTCCAACCACAGACCTCTTTAGCCACCACGGTGTCTTCTACCCTCATCAGCTTTGCGACTTCAGAGGCGACCCTGCAGCCCAGCACGTTTCCTGGAAATATTTCGGATTCCCTATACAATAGTACCAGCCCTGTGACTTCTTCCATTAATACCTCTCCATCATTTTCTCCTACCCCAAATATCCGCAAGGTGGGTGAACTGGGCTGAAAATGACAGATTACCCCCTCACTTCATATGTATGCAAGCTCTTTCCCTTCCCCTTAACTTCTGCTTATCCAAACCAATGAATTTTGATCATATAGGAGTTCACATGAGAAAAACGCAGCTGAAAGATTGCTGAAAGGGGAGGAAAAGGGTAGGGCTTGGTGGCAAGACTGATCTGTGCCATGGGTATAACGCTTTCAGAGAGTAGAGAGTGAAGAGGATTCTCAGAAATCCATCCAATCCTTGGTGGTTCTTTCTTAATACCTCTTGGTCTAGTCGTGGACCAAGGTTACCAGTCGCCTTTGGGCATATTTGGAAACTATCTTGTACTTAATGGTACTGCTTTTCCCAAAATGTTTAGGGCAAATACTATTTCCTTTCTGCCANTCTTTCTTATACCTCTTGGTCTAGTCGTGGACCAAGGTTACCAGTCGCCTTTGGGCATATTTGGAAACTATCTTGTACTTAATGGTACTGCTTTTCCCAAAATGTTTAGGGCAAATACTATTTCCCTTCTGCCAGAGGGATTGGTGGTATGCCAGGTGTAGAGAGGCAGTGAGGAGCTAAGAAGACTGGGGGTGTTGAGCTCAATCTGCCTTGTTCAGTCTTCAGGCTTGTGGCTATCAGCAGCTTTCAGCAGGAAGAGTCGAAAATGTGAGGGTATGGAGCCTGCCGGCAGGGAGGGGAAACCTGCCTGGTTTCTGTTTTTAAGGGAGCCAGAATCGAAATCTGGAGAGTCCCAGGGCCCAAGNCAGAGGGATTGGTGGTATGCCAGGTGTAGAGAGGCAGTGAGGAGCTAAGAAGACTGGGGGTGTTGAGCTCAATCTGCCTTATTCAGTCTTGGGGCTTGTGGCTATCAGCAGCTTTCAGCAGGAAGAGTCGAAAATGTGAGGGTAGGAGCCTGCAGGCAGGGAGGGGAAACCTGCCTGGTTTCTGTTTTTAAGGGAGCCAGAATCGAAATCTGGAGAGTCCAATCGAAATCTGGAGGGCCCAAGAGGAAAATGAGTGTCACCTGGCCCCCTCAATATCTGTTCCCCTGCAAGTGTGTAATTCGCTGGAGGGAAAACAGCTCCAAGGGGAGAGATCCTACCCTCTTCCATTTCGGCAGCATCCAAGCCGATGTTTACCAAGATTGCAAATAGTTACTTGCCTGCAAACCCAGGCTAGTAACTAAAGTTTTGACTATCCGATGTGTTAAGAAATGAGATGAAGAGTATGTCTTATAACTTTCTAGTCTTCTAACAACAAGTTTAAATTTCTTTTTTTTTTAAACCTCTTTAAAACCTATGTCATAGAAATCAAACCAGAAAAGAGGTGGGGAAGAAATGATGCTGACTTATTTACTTTTTTTTTTTAATACAGAATGAAATAAAGTGTTCCAGAGTCAAAGAAGTGAAATTGGCCCACAGCATCTGCCTGAAGCTAAATGAGCCCTCCAGCTGTGTAAGTCAAACCCCTCTGCCCATTCCGTCCCCCTCCTCTCCTCCCCAAATTACTTCTGAACCTCCTTACGGTGAGTCTTGGAAGGAGCGAGTTGAGTGGAGGCAGGGGCAGTTTAACATGGACAGGCTGCTTTGAATATTGAGCTTTGGATTTAGGGAGTAAGAGGCACCATCTGGCGGACAAAGAAGGCAAAGATGGCTTTATTTAAATTTACATTCCCCCCTCCTCTGTTGTACTCTATAGGCTTCTCAGTGGTTAAGAACCTGCTTGCCAACGCAGGAGACATGGGTTCCATCCCTGAGTTGGGCAGATTCCCCTGGAGGAGGGACCGGCAGCCCACCCCAGTATCCTTGTCTGGAAAATCCCACGGACAGAGGAGCCTGGCGGCTGCAGTCCATGGGGTTGCAAATAGCTGGATGTGACTGAGCAGGCACGCATGCGCATTGTAATATCTAGTCCCATTTAGGTTTGCTTTTATGTTAAGAAAGTCCTTCAGGAAATATAGTCACTAAAAAATCGATTTATTATTATTTTCATATAACTCTTTAATATAGAGAGCATTTTTTTGCTATAATAGCTTCATTCCCCATATAACCACTTCCCCTAGCATTATTTATTCAATGATTCTCTCCTTTATGGACTGGAATTCTTTCTTTAGTTTGTATTAAGTTTTTCTGTGCCCTCTGCTGTGCTTAGTCGCTCAGTCATGTCTGACTCTGCGACCCCATGGGCTGCAGCCCGCCAAGCTCCTCTGTCCATGGGGATTCTCCAGGCGAGAATGCCCGCCAAGCTCCTCTGTCCATGGGGATTCTCCAGGCAAGAATACTGGAGTGGGTTGCATGTCCTTCTTCAGGAGATCTTCCCAACCCAGGGATCGAACCCAGGTCTCCCACATTGCAGGATTCTTTACTGCCTGAACCAGCAGGGAAGCCCAAGAATACTAAAGCGGGTAGCCTATCCCTTCTCCCAGGGATCTTCCCGACCCAGGAATTGGACCGGGGTCTCCTGTACTGGAGGTGGATCCTTTACCAGCTGAGCTACCAGGGAAGCCCTTACACTTTTATACATCAACACTTTCAATATCTAGCCAAGCAGGTCTTTACTAAACAAAGACCTGTGTATAAGGCATTTTTCATCTCCTTTTTAGAAAAATTTTAGAAACAACAAGTCAAAAAACCCCACAAAACCATTAAAATTTTAATTGGAACCGCTCTGAAATCTCACCATTTTTTTCTGCTTTTTCCTCTGGTATTGTTCTGTGTCTTTTTATTTTTTTAATTTTTAAAATGTTGTAGGTTTTACGGATTTCTTAAGATTTATTATATAGATTTTCCACGATATATTCCAGTTGATTGTTTCTTGTATATTAGAAAGTTCATAGAGTTTTTCATATTTATCTTGGGTCTAGCCATTTTCTTTAACATGCTTATTAATTCCAGGAGATTTTTTTTTAATGATTACTTTTCATTTTCAAGGTAACCCTTCATGTCGTTTCTCATAATATGTTGGTTTTGTCTTTATTTTTAGTAGTTATGCCTCTTCTTCAGTTTCATGTCTTATTGCATGGCAGACGGTACCGCACTGTATTAATTTTTAATGATGATAGCAGATCTCCTTGCTTTGTTTCAGTAAATCCAGTTTCCTGACAGTAACAATTTCCTGGATGAAAGAAAGGATGATAGGAAGAGTGATACTTACTTACAGAAAAAAAGCATGTTCTTACAAGTTGGGAATCCATTTCAGGGAACCATATATATGACATGTGACATGCATGTATTTTGGAAAGAGTCTGGGTAAATACTCATTGGAAAAGACTCTGATGCTGGGAGGGATTGGGGGCAGGAGGAGAAGGGGACGACTGAGAATGAGATGGCTGGATGGCATCACGGACTCGATGGACGTGAGTCTGAGTGAACTCCGGGAGTTGGTGATGAACAGGGAGGCCTGGCGTGCTGTGATTCATGGGGTCGCAAAGAGTTGGACACGACTGAGCGACTGAACTGAACTGAACTGATAGAGGGTGTTATGTTACTTATTTTTGTCCATTTTGACTGTTGGTATCTTGTGATTGTCAGTTGGGTCATTCTAACTCACAGGTCTTGTAAAATTATACCTAAGAAAATCATTTAACTTCGAATTTTAAATAACAGAAACTTGGAAGACACAGGTTCACACAATGGAAATAGCTAAATGCAACTTGTAAAATAGTTAAGCATGAATATATGGTGTGTCCATGTTGTTGTTCTGTGTGTTTCTGATGCTGATTTTCAATTTTTTTTTTTTGCCCAACAGTTTGCTAATTATAGCCAAGAAAAATGATCATCTTCTCTCTCTGTATTATCTTGGCTGAGCGCTTATTTTCCTGTGCATTGCAGTGGTCTGTGCCAGAATACTAATTCTTAGTACAAACGATTTAGAGCTAATCGCAGACGATTTATCCTAAATGTCTGTCCACTGCTCTTCAAAGTTCACGTTTAACGAGGGTCATTGTACCAGATAAGTGCCAGAAACTTACTGCTGCTCCAGAAATAACGGCTTTTACTCTGCTGCAGTCTCTCTCTCTCTGAGGCCTTTACTGTCTAATCTACTTTATGCCACAGCTGAAAAGATCCGCACTCTACTGTAATTTGGGGAGAATCTGCGAGTAGGGATGTGGAAAGATAGTAATTCCTCCAATATCCTAAAGAAGGCTTCTGCGCTGCCCGTGATGAATCGACTCGATAGCAGCATCTATGCAGCGCTGGGTTTTTTTTTCCTTTTCCTTCTGCCGCTGTGGATGCCTGTCTTCCTGGGGGCTTCCTCTTCCCCAGCCCTCAGGCAGCATTGCCTCCTGTTTTCCTCAGTCAGCAATCCTTCTTCCAGAGTTTTGGGCCACAGCTCCTGTTCCCCAGATTCCTTTTCCATGAGCCCCACTGCATGCTTCTCTGATAACCAGCCTCTCCCCCACAGCGGTGTGGTGCCTCCTAATCTTCCTTACGTTGCTTTCGTACCTTGGGCGTCAGAGGGCCTGAGGCCCTGGTTCTCATCAAGGGGAAACTCAGGCCTAATGAGAAGCATGAAGGACGTGGGTCCCCCTGACATCACAGCCTCGAGTACTTATGTAAAGCTGCCATGCCCTTCCATCTAATAAGTTCCCATAACAGAAATAAGCATTGTTCTCAGCTCTCCAGACACTCATTTATACTGGTAGACAGTGAGGATCCAGTCTGCTAGTCTTGCTCTGGGCATTACTGGGCCTGTCTCCTGTGCGTGCCTTCTGCAGACATTTCTATCCCAGCTACTCTCCTTTTGCTCCTGTGCTTCACCTCTAGATAGAGGTCACCTATGTCAGCCAGAGGACGGTAATCCCATACTCTTGTCAAGCAGCTGTTGCTACATCTCAGGAGCCTCACGTGCAGAGCGTGTCACCCATGTCGTTCTCTCTGCTGCAACGGCAGGCTAACTTACTTTTTTGTGGTTGTGGTTTCCCACATCGTCTTCAGAATGTAAGCTTACTTTATTCCCTTATGCATGTGTGAGTTGCTCAGTCCTATCCAACTCTTTGCGACCCCAAGGACTGGGGGGCTTGCAAGGCTCCTCGTTCCATGGGATTCTCCAGGCAAGAATACTGGAGTGGGCTGCCATTCCCTTCTTCAGGGGATCTTCCCCAGCCAGGAATCAAACCCAGGTCTCCCACATTGCAGACAGACTCTTTACCATCTTCTTTACCAGCTGAGCTACTCTTATTTCATGTCTATTGATCCAGGGGACTCTACCAACGAGTCATTTTAATGGTGGTAAAATATACATAACGTGAACTTTACCATTTTAAGTGTGCAGTTCAGTACTGCTGAGTACATTCACCCTGTTGTGTGATCAACGTTTAGAACTTGTTTCATCTTCCAGAACTGAAACTCTCCACCCACTAAACAACTTCCCTGTCCCCCCGCCTCCTCCTTCTCCCTCATAGCCACTATTCTCTCTATCTCTATGAATCTGGTTATTCTAGGTACCTCGTATGAGTGGAATCATCTAGTATTTATCTTTTTGTGACTGATATATAATCACTCAGTCTAATGTCCTCAAGGTTCATCCATGATGTAACATGTGTCAGAATTTTCTTTTTTAAGGCTGAATAATATTCCATTGTATGTTCATATCCAATTTTATTCATTCATTCACCTCTGAACATTTGGGTTGCTTCCCCTTTTTGGCTTATGGTTACTAATGCTATTATGAACATGTTTGCTCAGATATCTCAACACTCTTATTTCATTTCACTTGGTATATATCCAGAAATGGAACTGCTGGATCATATGGTAACTCTATTTTTAAAATTCTGAGGAATCACCATACTGTTTTCCATAATAGCTGTACCACTTCAAGTTCTCACCAATGGGACACAGACATTCCAGTTTCTCCTCATCCTCACCAGCATGCATTATTTTCGGTTTTTTGATAGCAGCCATCTGATTGCCATTTCCTAATGATTAATGATGCGGAGCATCCTTTCGTGTGCTTACTAACCATTTGTGTGTCTTCTCTGCAGAAATCTCTATTCAAGTCCTTTGCCCTCCAGTTTGTCTTTCAGAACTGCCTTTCTTTAGAACCATGTATGTTTATAAGCAGGGGTGATATTTACTCAGCTAGCTCACATCCCCCTTGTGCTGTCACATTTGCTTCATCGGAGGCAGGCTGCCTCCAGATAATGTCCCCCAGCCCATGTCTTCCTTGCCCTTCGCTCAAACACTAAAGGTCAGTTTCCATGCAGGAAAAAATAACTTGCAGATGGGGGACTGATGAAGACAGTGTGTCTTCTGGAAAGAACCTGAGATCTGGGATACCCTAACTTTTGCTCAGCTGCCCACCTGTGTGACTTGTAATGGGTCCTTTAATTATTCTAGTCTCTATATGAAAAGAGAGATCTTAGCTGCATTGCCAAGCTTACACCAAAGTCAATAAAATACTGAGAGAGAGGGAGGAAGGGAGATAGAGAGGTGACCGATCCTAGAGTTTTAAGATTGAGTAATATCTTAAAGTTTAGAAAAATACCTGTCCCTCTCTCCTCCTACTCCAATATTTAATGTGCTTCTTTAACATGCTGAGAGTCTTTGCAAAGTTTGAGAATGCTGCTTTAGAAAATTTAGGTGGTTTTATTATGATGATGATAATTGTTTTTATAAAATATCATGTGCTAGCTGATACAGTTAGGGGTCCACCAGTCTGATTCCTAGGAGCAACATGGTGAGGCCGTGGCTTCCTCCTGCCCACTGTCCCATGATGCCTGCCTGCAGCCTCTCTTGGGGGAGGATGTTTATTTCAAGCATCCGGAGGCGCATTGTGTTTTGTTCAGGATCCACCTGCTTCTGTCCAGGCTCAAACACAATTCACTGATGCTGTTGGATTCCAGAGTAGGAGGGAGGCTGGCTGGCTACTGTTATTCCCCTGAATCGAGTCCAAGAGACTAAACAAGGGGCGGAGGGCCCCTGTGTGGAAGTCAAACCACTTGGGGCGTTAAGATGAATAAGAGTTCACTGAGTTCTTGTTTTTCTGGTGCTATGCTTTGTGCAGTCTGGGTTCAAAATTATTTAATGTTCACCCATATTCCCCCCTGCCCCCCACTAAGAAGCCTTACCATCTAGTCACAGAGAAATAATAGCAGTAAGGCAGAATGTTATTAAACATCGGCGTGTGGATTCTAGGTGATACAGTCTAGGAGGTGCTGCTTCAGAACAACTGCCAATTATCCCATGCCCACTTGGTTCCAAGCGCCTTGTCAGACACTCTTCGCGGAGCAGCCCCTCAGTCGCCACCCCTACTGAGTCTTCAGCTGAGGAACCTCACACTCAGATGAGCTGTGTGGCTTGCAAAGAACCTAGTAAATAGCAGAGCAAGGATGGATGCCCAGTCTGCTGGAAGACGGGGACTGGCTTCTTTGAGGAGGGGAGGTGGAATCGAGTCTTGAAGGGTGAAATTCCCAGGGGAAAGGCCATGTGCTTCATTCCTGGGGCAACCCGTATTGTGAAGGCTCATGCATGCCTGAGCTTCCTCAGGGTGGCACCCATACTCCCGAGGCCCTTCCCCAGCTTCTCCTGCGTACAGTCTGTCCATTCTGTGAGGCCTGTTTTGAGGTGTTTCTGATAACCCGAAGCAGGTGTGTGCTTGCTCTCCTGTACATGTCCATGGTACCTGATTGTGCCTCTCTTAGGGTTCTTACCGTGTGACCAGCTCTGTCAGCTCTGAAGTCTCTTTGTGCCTCAGTTTTTTCATCTATAAAATGGGGAGAATGATAGTATCCATCTCATAGAGTTGTGTGAAACCTAAGTGAGTCAACATGCAGAAAGCACTTAGAACCAGTGCCTGAGACATAGGAAGTGGTGTCTATCTTCATGGCCATGCATACACACCAATAGCTCTGACCACGTGGAATTCATTGCTAGCCCCGCTCCACACATACACCACACACGCAACGCACGCCTGGAGGGATTCGCGCAGCCCTGATCGCCGTTGGAACAGCTGAGTCTGATCGAGGCGGAGCTTCTTAGGCCTCAGCACACTGAGGAGGGGCCTCCTATTTGGCTTGTTTAGACTGCAAGAGCCCCGTCCCCCTGCCTTTCTCGGGAACGAGACACATGTCAGCCAGAGACAGCTTATGAGCCCAGAGTCATCCAGGCAGGGACTTCCCTCCTCCTCATCCAGAAGGTGCTCACGGGGCAGAAAGGCAAGTCCACGGGGACGCGAGCCTGGAGAGGAAGCAGACTGCTGATCACACCCAGTGTGGTGCCCAGACTCCCCACAGCGAATGCTGTTGTGAAGAGCTCCTATCCTGGGACTTCCCTGGAGACCCGCCTCCATCTGTCCTTCTCCCAAGGGAGAAGGAGCCGTGGCCTGAGGACTCATCTTTCTGTAAGCTTGGCTCTTGGGGACCTTCTGAGGTTCCCGCTGGACTCGCCCTGCTCTCTGTTCTCTCCAAAGCCTTGAATTCCAGCTGGCAGAAGAAAGCTGGGACGTGAGGCCACTCTTGACCTTGCCTTGTGCAGGAGCCAAGGAGCCTGGGTTTTACTGCCTTGGGCCACAGCAGTGGGAAAATGCCCAGGCTGCTTGCCGAGCTGGGAGGGCCCTGTGGCCTTGCCCCCGGAGCAGCTCCGCTCCGCAAACAGGAAGCTCTCTCCTCCACGGAGGCTCAGCTCTGACGCCCCTCACGCGCCCCAGCAGTTTTCCCCTCACAGGAAAGCTGTCAGGGCTGCTCAGGCATTTCCTCCCCCGCCATCTGCCGTCCGGACAGAGGAGAGAGTCTTGGCTTTGATTCTTCTTCTGGGGAGAGCAGGCCACTCCCGTTGGAGGCTGCTGGAATAAATCCTAGAAGACTTGAGGAGGGGGAACAGCCAGGGCTTCTAGTTCATCCCTTTCCTGGGACTTTACTGTTGAAGAATTATCAGAGTTTGTCTTCTGAGTCTGAGCGTCTGACTCCATGGACCAGTCAGCCAGCAACCTGGAGCGACCTGTCCACCTCATGTAAAACTGGGTTCCGTGTCTCTAGTGGGGACAGGGAATGGAAGACTAGACAAGAGCCCCACCTGACTTTGAGCCATGCTGTCTGTGAGACCCCCTGGAGACTAAGAGGGAGGGACGAGGGCCCCATTGCGTCTGTAGTCATAAATCTCTTCTCTACTTCTCACCTCCCTTGGCTTTCCCTTCAACATCTGGGCCTCTTGTAACCTTGAAGCAGAGGGCTTTATCTTCATTTTGTAGTGCACTGTTAACATTTTGTGTTATTGGTGATTTCTTTTGAACTTAATTTGGATAGTGTAGGTTTACACGGGCAATCCTTCAATAAGGTAATGATTCCTAAATTTGTTTCTCTGACATAGTAGAGCGCCAGCTAAGACCACCTTTTGGTCTTGGGAAATTTGGGAGGTTTTTTTTTTTTTTTTCTTATTGTGTTTTTGCACATATGACGTTTGCAAGATTTTTTTTTTCACTTGCAATTTTAGGGGGGGAGAAAAGTATTCTTTTTGTTTTGAGGGTAGCAGTGGGACTTTAATCCAAATTATTGCCCGAGACTCCGGATACAGTGCAGAGGATACCAACGACCCCATGTCCTACTCACCACTCTTCTCTGTTGTCTCAGGAGGAGTTTAAGAAGAAGAATGAAGAGAAGCTGACCCGGGTCCTGTGTCCAGAGGAACAGGCCAAGGTGTGCTCCTTGCTCCTGGCCCAGTCTGAAGTGAAGCCTCAGTGCCTGCTGCTGGTCCTGACCAACAGGACAGGTAAGGGGCAGGGCTGTGCTGAGGTCTAAAGGGGGAGACAGGCTGAGGTTAGAGGATGCTGGGTAGAAACCAGGCATTGTAGCTCAGAGGGCAGAGGCGCCGGCGAGCAGGGCCGTGCTGAGTCTGGGAAAGACCCTCTGAGATCTACCCTCACTGTCAGAGTATCTTCTAGAACAGCACAGGAGGGGGTGTTCCAGCTTCTAGATGCAGCAAACTCCGTTTCTCATTCCAGAAAGTTCCAGCAAGTTCACACTTCTGCAAAGGCACCAGTCTGACCTGAGAGAGGTAAGTTCGTGGAGATGAGGAGTCTCAAGGGAGAAAGTAATCATATTCTCCAGACCCACGTACCCTTCCTACCTCTCCACCCTTCTCCAACAGTCTTCGCCCTTCTATCTTTGAAACAAAATTTTACGGTTCGGCTTAATGAAGAGATACCAGTCTTAAGTCCTGTTCAGAAAACCCCTGAGGTCTGTGTCTTGGATGTATTCAGTGTTGAGTAACACAGAGGCGTCTAGCATGGGCGGGGCTCCTCTTCAAGGACCCATGTTCCACAAGTGGAAGGCTCACTTTTCTGTGGCTTCTCTTCAAGATGGGCATCCAGGACATCTCTGAAGAAGACGTCAGCAGCCACCAGAGCTATTCCCGGAAGACCCTGATCGCGCTGGTCACCTCGGGGGTCCTGCTGGCCGTCCTCATCTCCACGTGCTATTTCCTGATGAACCGCCGCAGCTGGAGCCCAGCAGGAGAAAGGCTGGTCAGTTCTGGGCTCCAGGGCAAAGCAAGTGAGGAAGCTAGGTCTCCTGGGGAGGTCCATGAATGTCACGGAAGGGGAGGAGAAATACCGGAAGAGGTACATCTGTGCCCTCACACAGGAATGTGTGTGCATGCACACCACCGTATCTGTGGACGAGTCAAAACAATATATAGTAGACGGGGCGGCGGGCATGAGCTGGGGCCCTGCCCCCTCACCATGGTAACAGATGGTTTGCATCATCTGTTCATTGCTGTCCCTGGATAGTTTAGCTGGGTACAAACCAGAACAGGCAGCTAAGGCAGCCACTTCTTTGCAAGCATATTGAAGGCCTGTGGGCGCCCAGTGTCGCACGAGACGGGGGCGTGTGGAAGGAGATGCGACTCTCGAAGTGGTCTGCAGGAGGGTTTGGCTGTTGGCCTCTGGCCCCTGGCTGCCTCTGGGGATGGCCCAGTGCCTGGCACGAGCTGGCGCCCGAGCTGCCAGGGCACTGTGTGGCGCCTCTCCTCTGTCCTCTCTCCTCTAGGAGCTGGAACCCTGAGTGCTCTTCAGGAAGAAAGGAGTCTGCACACGCAGCTGCAGCCCCCTCCCCCTCCTCTGCCTCCCCCTCCCCCTCATCTAGCTCCCATGCTTACGAGATAATGCTCCTTTATTTATACACCATCCAGGGCGAAGACCCTTATTACGTGGAGAGCGGTGGAGGCCAGGGCTATAGCTCAGGCCCTGAGGCCTCCCCCGAGGCTCAGGGAAAAGCCATTGTGAATCGAGGGGCTCAGGAGAATGGCACCGGCCAGGCCACCTCCAGAAACGGCCATTCAGCGAGACAACGTGTGGTAGCTGATACCGAACTGTGACGTGGCTGGGGAGGGGCGAGGCTGGGAGGGATCCGGGGGAGGAGCCCCTCCCTGGGTCCGAGCACGTGCAGCCTCTGCGCCAGAGTGGCGCTTCCTCAC
Organism: Raphicerus campestris; assembly: GCA_006410735.1. Classification (NCBI taxonomy): domain Eukaryota; kingdom Metazoa; phylum Chordata; class Mammalia; order Artiodactyla; family Bovidae; genus Raphicerus; species Raphicerus campestris. The sequence continues at coordinate 163,690 of SJYW01047397.1, forward strand.
TATCCCCCCTTTCCCAGCACGCATCCCGGGGAAGCCGTCCCCGGAGGCCCGCCCTGTACCAGGCCAAGGGGTCCTCCTGCCCTCCACGCATTCAGCCCCCTGCACCCGCCGCTGGGCTACTCAGGAAAGGTGTGATGCGCAGCCAAGATGCTGAGAAGCTCCTCGGGGGGTGGGGGGTGGGGGGCAGATGGTCTTGCAGCTTCCACAGAGGGGCGCCTTGCCTCCCCTCCTCTGTGCCTCATTATAGGGACTCCCGGGGAAAGCAGGGGCTTTTCTGGACTGTGATTTCATCCCAAGAGGTGTTGCCTTTCCCTGTTTCTTCCCTGTATTTTTCTTCCTCTGCTTCAGGAGCACCAAAGCAATCCCTCGCACTTGCCCCTTTGTAGCGATCCTTCAGAAGGTCGTGCCGTCTTAACTCATCTCCGTTACTCCCCGCTCTGGGGCACTGAGCGTTTGCTCACCAGCTCCTCTCTTGCTCTCTGAGTTCCCCGAGCTCCACAGGTAAATCCCCTCCACCCCCACTGCCGCCTCTGCAGACCGAGGCCTGTGCAGCTTTTCTGGCTGAGCCTGGAACTGGACTCCAAGCTTTAGAACAAGGTCCAGACTCTGTGTTTGGAGGACCTGACTTGGTGATACATGTGGACACATGGGTTCCCACTCAAAGGGCAGAGGGTGAGGGCACACAGCTTGGTCCCCGTCTCTGCAGGGCCACAGAGAGCCTCTGCTGAGGCTGCTGTTTCTGCCAGTGGGTCAGAGTGGACAGGACCGTGGGACCAGATCTCTGCGCCAGGCCTCTTGACCCGTGAGCTTCGAAGGAAGCCTTTTGCTCTGAGGCTAGGTGCTGACCTTCACCTCTGTCTTGCCGGCCTCCTCCCGCCTCTCCCTGACTCCTGGGTTGAGCTGTGGCCTCAGTCTCCCAGCAGACTCCCTCTTTCTCTGTCTCCCTAACCCTGAACGCTTTAGCTGTTCTGCACCCCGTCTGTTCAGGGCCCAGGACTTCTCCAGAGGACCCTCACCACAAGCCACCTTTTCTGCAGGTGACCCAGGTCCTTGGGGTTTTTTTGTTTTTTTTTTTTCTTTTTCCAGAAGGGTGAAAAGGGATCCTGATTTCAATGACGGTTGGAAATAGAACTTTCCAGAGATAGGAAGATGGGGTGGATTTTTTTGTTTTGTTTTTTCTGAATAAAAAATGCTGTGTGTAAATAATGTAATTAAAGTGATACTGAAACACATCTGTTCTGTGTTCTGTGCCAGCTGGGTGTGTCTGAAGACCAGAGCAGAGGTCTCCCCACGAGACCTAAGGGGACCGTGCAGGGACGTGGGGGGTGGGGCTGGCCATCTCAGGGTACCAACCAGGATGCTGCCTTTCGTCTGGGCCTACTGACTGCTCCCCTCTCTTGGGGGGGAGACAGAAATGCTCTCAGGTAAGCTGATGCTCCTAGCTGCAGAAAGAAAAGCGGAGAGAATGCCTACGACTTAGGAGCCACACCCTTCGTGAACACCTTCTGAGAAGAGGCACATATGCGAAAGATGCCAGACCCGGGAAGGAACCAGGACCTGTAGACCCTCAGCTGTCACACCACCCCTGCCCCCAGCTGCGGGCACAACTGGGAGGCACAGTGTGGGAACGTCTTTCTAAGAGATCTGACTGCCGGCCCCTGGAGAGGGTGGTTTCCACTTCTGCATTAAGAAAGCAGCCTAACCTCAAAACTGTCTGTAAGCTCCCCCCCGACAGAGCCCAGACACCCCCACTCCACCAACGCCCATAGGAAGTGAGGGAAGGGGAGCTGTCAGACATTCAGGACCTTCGGGAAAGGCTCCCAAGTGTGTCAACAATGGCAGAGGCTGTTGGGGCCAAACAAAGAATCCTTCCAGGCTTATCTGGCCCAGGCCAGACCTTTCCCCTCAGCAGTAGCCTCCACCCCCACCCCACTTCCCCCTTGCTTTTCTCCCACTGCCCTAACCAGACGTTCCTCCCCAAGACTCGGGGAGGCAAAGGGAGGAAGTCTTGAGGTTTCCTTAGAAGGTGATGGCTGGGGGTTGGAGAAAGGGAAGATGTTAATTTTAAAAAGTCAGGCTGGTCTCTGTCTGGTCACACATTCTGCAGTGAGAGTGAATGGAGGAGAGTCTGGCCAGGTAAGACCGTTGGCACGGGGTACAGACTCCTGGGAAACCAGGAGGAGAAAAGGCAGCTGGGTCTTTGAAACTCCTTCAGCCTCAGGCTCAGCTCAGCTCAGTCGCTCAGTCGTGTCCGACTCTTTGCGACCCCACGGACTGCAGCACGCCAGGCCTCCCTGTCCATCACCAATTCCCGGAGTTTATTCAAACTCATGTCCATTGAGTCAGTGATGCCATCCAACCATCTCATCCTCTGTCGTCCCCTTCTCCTCCTGCCTTCAATCTTTCTCAGCATCAGGGTCTTTTCCAATAAGTCAGTTCTTCACATCAGGTGGCCAAAGTATTGGAGTTTCAGCTTCAACATCCTTCCAATGAATATTCAGGACTGATCTCCTTTAGGATGGATTGGTTGGATCTCCTTGTGGTCCCAGGGACTCTCAAGAGTCTTCTCCAACACCACAGTTCAAAAGCATCAATTCTTCAGCGCTCAGCTTTCTTTATAGTCCAATTCTCACATCCATACATGACTACTGGAAAAACCACAGCTTTGCTAGATGGACTTTGTTGGCAAAGTAATGTCTCTTTTTTTCAATATGCTGTCAGCCTCAGGCTCAGCAACCTGTAATAGTACATTATCCTGAGCTTGTCAGAATGTGTAGGCTTTGGGAGCAAGCCGTGTGTGTGTGTGTGTGTGTGTGTGTGTGTTTAGGGGACAGCGTTGGGTGGCAACTGGTTCTTCTTGTTGCTGGACCGCTTGCCCTGAGACCGATTGCTTTCTAGAGAAATCAGGACTTCCCCTGCCTTTGATATGAGCATCTTGGTGTGGCAATGGCTCCACCTGCTGGCCATGCTGAGCTCCTACCGCTCAGTTTGGTTCAATTGCCTCCATGTCGGGTTTCTCTCCCCTGCAGCCCGGCCCTTCAAACAGCCTAGTCCAGAGGACTCCACACCTAAAGCTCATTTAATTATGAACGGTGACGATTGGAGGGNGGCCATGCTGAGCTCCTACCGCTCAGTTTGGTTCAATTGCCTCCATGTCGGGTTTCTCTCCCCTGCAGCCCGGCCCTTCAAACAGCCTAGTCCAGAGGACTCCACACCTAAAGCTCATTTAATTATGAACGGTGACGATTGGAGGGCATTTGAAAGATATTTTCAAGTCAACAACCTATGGCATCGTTACAAACTGAGGCCCTGAGAGGGGAGGTAGCTTGCCCGGATCACCTGGAATTCAGAAGTCCTGAATCCAAAGCTTTTCCCACTCTTGTGCTGGGACCTCTGGGTTCCTGCAGTTGGATGTCCTGAAGCTGGTGAGGGCAGGGTCAGGATAGGTCTGGGGCTTCATGTCTGGGGCATTTTCTCAGGGGGTGCTTTCCCAGGTCTGGGTAGCTAACCAAGTCCCTGGACCTTGGTTCCCTCTGCTCTGCCTGCAGTCAACCCTGGAGAATTAACCCTGGACTGTGGAAAAATGTACCTAGATGTATCTTCTGCTAGATTTTCATTTCATGGAAAAAGAGGACTGTCTGGATATATGTGTTGGTGACAGAGTGGCCCCCTGGTTTTTCCCTTGAAAATGCTTTATAACGAAGCAGAACACTTATATATAGAAATACACTGCACAACTAAGGTGACGCGCCTGAACCATCCCCAAACCGTTCCTCTTCCTCGGCCTGTGGAAAAATTGTCTTCCGAAAAACTGCAAAGGTTGGGGCCCACTGGACTGTAGAGACGGGATCAAGAATGGTCACAGCTGGGAGCAGGGCGATAATAGTGGTGGTAGGGAGACGAAGTGGAATTCAAAAGGACATTTTGAAGGTAGAGTAGGTAGGACTTGCTCCATCATTTATTCCTTTAAATGATAATAACAATAATCATGGCTAACATTTATTGAATGCTGGCTGTATCAAAACTGAGATGCTGTATCAAAATTTAAATAGTGTATTTTTGGTTTAGTAGCCACAGAACTGCTACGAAGTAGGTACCATGATCTCAGAAAAAGAAATGGAAACTCCCTGAGAGTAACAAGGGCCTGCGCTAGGGACTCGGTGGCAGAGGCAAAGATGAACAAGACATGAGTTTGAACTCACGGATCTTTCTTGGCCATGCGGTGCCCCTACTGGTGGGATCCTAGTCCCCCACCCGGGATCAAACCCATGCCCCTCCCTGCAGTGGAAGCATGGAGTCTTAACAGCTGGGCTGCCAGGGAGTCCCAAACACACAGAGCGTTAAATCTTGGGGCGGATACAAGTGCATTCAAACAAACGCATGAAAACAAAGAGAACCTCCCTGGTGGTCCGGTGATTAAGAATCCGCCTGCCAATGCGGGGGACATGGCTTCAATCCCTGACCCAGGAAGATTCCTCATGCCACTAAGCCCACCCGCCCAAACTACTACGTCGGGCTCTAGAGTCCATGAGCCTCAGCGGCTGAGCCCACAGGCCCCAACTCCTGAAGCCCTGGGCTCTGAAACTAGACAGGCCACTGCCACCCCAGGCCCTGGCAGCAGAACAAGGAGTGGGCCCTGCCCGCCGCCCCTCGGCGAAGTCCGCGTGTGCGGCCAGAGGAAACAAATGCCGGCANGGGACATGGCTTCAATCCCTGACCCAGGAAGATTCCTCATGCCACTAAGCCCACCCGCCCAAACTACTACGTCGGGCTCTTGAGTCCATGAGCCTCAGCGGCTGAGCCCACAGGCCCCAACTCCTGAAGCCCTGGGCTCCGAAACTAGACAGGCCACCGCCACCCCAGGCCCTGACAGCAGAACAAGGAGTGGGCCCTGCCCGCCGCCCCTCGGCGAAGTCCGCGTGTGCGGCCAGAGGAAACAAATGCGGGGAGAGAGGGAGAAGGAACCGAGGAAAGACTCAGGAAGTGCCTGCACCCAGAGGCGGGCGGGGCCCTCCCAGCAGGGGAGAGCAGGGGCTGGCTGGCCAGGGCCAGGCATCTCTGAGTGGGGCTGTAAAAATGGCTGGGAGTGTCTGGGGCTGATAGAAACGCATACATACGTGTATGTGGAGATGGGGATGCAGGGAGGTAAAAGGTCCTTTCAGAACAGTCTTCCGGGCCTTCCCTGGAGGCCCAGGGGTTAAGACTCTGCTTGACCACTGCAGGGTCTGGGGAGGCTGCCCCTGGTTGGGGGACTAGGATCTCGCCAGCCCCATGATGCTGCCAAAACAGAAAAACAACAACAACAACAACAACAACNTGGAGGCCCAGGGGTTAAGACTCTGCTTGACCACTGCAGGGTCTGGGGAGGCTGCCCCTGGTTGGGGGACTAGGATCTCGCCAGCCCCATGATGCTGCCAAAACAGAAAAAAAAAAAAAACAAAACTGTGTTTTCAATCTTATGATTACCAGAAGGGGGCGGGGATAAACTGGGAGGCTGGGATTGACGTATACACACTACGTGCATGAAACAGATGACTAGCAAGTCCGTGTGCAGTGCAGTGAAAGTGTTAGTCACTCAGCCGTGTACGACTCTGCAACCCCAAGGAGTGTAGCCGACCAGGCTCCTCCGTCCACGGAATTTTCCAGGCAAGAATACTGGAGTGGGGTGCCATTCCCTTCTCCAGGGGAGTCTGCCGAACCAAGGATTGAATCAGAGTCTTCCATACTGCAGGCAGATTCTTTATCATCTGAACCACCAGGGAGCCCAACAGGTCCTCATTAGGGACCTATTCAATAGGGAAGGCTACTCAGGACTCTGTCATGACCTATGTGGGAAAAGAATCTTTTAAAAAAGAGTGCATATATATATATATATATATATATGTATAACTGATTCATCTGGCTGTACATCTGAAACAACAGTGTAAATCAACTTTACGCCAATAAAAAAAAATTTTTTTTAAGAAAGAAATTGACCATCGTATGTGACAAATAAAAAGTGTTTTGAAGTTCCAGGAGAACAGAACACTGTTTTCCAGTGCGGCAGAGGAGCGGGAGGTACGCAGGGAAGCCAAACACCAAGAAGACGTGTATCACAGTTAGTGCAGGGCATTTAATGCCTGACCACAGGCGTTAATCAGATGTGTTCAACAAGAGAGTCACTGCAGTTTCCACTTATTCACAGATTTATTCAACAGCTTTCTGAGTGCTTATTTTAAGCCAGGTACTATGCCAGGCACCTGGGATAAGACACAGTCCCTCTGGCAAGTTTTTACACTGGGTATGTGTGGAGGGAGGGATGACAGACTCAACTCAATGGAGTTGAGTGTGAGTGCTCTGGTGTCGGGAGTTTTCGGGGGGAAGGGGCATGGAAGTCAAGGAAGGCTTCACAGAGGAGGTGACATCTCAGCTGACCCCGGGGACATGCAGGATTTAAAAAGGAGAGACGGGCGTTCTAAGAAGAGGCAGACGCTTTGGCCCAGGCACAAGATGAGGGTGGCCATCCCGGAAACACGAGTGGTGCTATTAAGGCCCACGTAGACGGTATGACTCCAGTGTTCTTGCCTGGAAAATCCCATGGACAGAGGAGCCTGGTGGGCTGCAGTCCCTGGGTTCGCTAAGAGTGGGACACGACTGAGCGACTTCACTCTCACTTTTCACTGTCATGCATTGGAGGAGATGGCAACCCACTCCAGTGTTCTTGCCTGGAGAATCCCAGGGATGGTGGAGCCTGGTGGACTGCCGTCTATGGGGTCACACAGAGTCGGGCACCACTGAAGTGACTTAGCAGCAGCAGCGGGGACTATGATCCTTCTTTCCATCTTTTGTTTCTGTGTTGAGACTTGCTATTCATTCTTTTATTTTAAGTTACTGAGCAATGCTATCATTGTTCAGTGAAGCACGTTTATGTTGGTTGTTTTTAAATCCTTGTCAGATAATTCTAGCATTTCTGTCATCTCCGTGTTGGCATCTGCTAATTATCTCTTCTCATTCAAGTTGAGATTTTCCTGGCTCTTGGCATCATGAGGGATTTTAAATTGCATCTTGGACACTTCAGGTATTGTGTTGTGAGACTGATCTGTTTCAGCAGGGCCCCTTTCCTACTGCTCTGCCGGGGCGGGCGGGGTGGAGGGTGGCAGGTGTGGGTAAAAGTCCAGGGTCTCCATGCAGCCGTCAGCATTTGTGGAGTGGCAGGCATCTCGTTATTGCTGGACTGGAGCAGAAGTTCAGCAACTCCGCTAGGTCTCTGCTGATACCACCTTGGTGCCATGTCACTCCTTGAGTCCTGAGGTCCCTAGCCTTGGCTTTGCCTTTCAGATGTTTGTTGTATCTGTGATGTTCGGGATTTTAGGAAGCACTTAACCAGAGGAAGAGCGAGAAAGTGGATCTGCTTTATCTTGTCTGGAGCTGGATGTTCCTGTGAAAAGTTCATGAAGGGGGAGAGGAAATCACTGGCGATGAAGCTGGAGAGCCAGGCTGCTGGAGGCCAGCTCTTCTCAAAGCCCTCTGACACAATAGAGAAGTGAGAGTTCTCGCCATCGATAATTACCATATCAGAAAGTAAAACTGAGAACATTTCAACCTTTTCATTAATTCATTTAAAAATAATCTCATTGAGTATATAAATATACACATTTTAATGGAAAATAATTATATTTTCCAAGACAAAAATAAGTCAGGAAAGGAGAAGCCTTGTTTTGCAATTTAGTAAATTTCTTCACTATCTGCTTAATACAAACTGCTGATTCTCTTAAATGTTTCTGTGTTCAATCTGTGGTCATATTACATGTTACGTGGCCTCTGGAACATTCCACTGTGATATACTGGTGGGAGAAAAAAAAGTGAAAGAAGGCAAATAACGTTTAATTATCATGAAAATAATTTTGACCTTAGTGACCCCCCAGTTACTAAGGAAAGGTCTTCAGGACCTCCAGTCCTGTATCACACTTTGAGAACTGCTGCTCAGGAATTCCCTTTTTCAGGATCCACTAGCCTCTGTGGCTACTAAACACTTGAGATGTGGCCAGTGTGAAGGAAGAACAGAGCTTCCCATTTTATTTAATTTTAATTAAGTCAGCTGGAACAATATAAATTTTTTTGTTAAATATAATCTTGTTATTTTGAATTCATTTTTCATTTACCCTTGGAAAGTGAGCATCTGAATTGAGGTAAGCTGTACATATGAAATAAAGGTCAGACTTTGAAGACTTAGGATAAAAAGTAAGACATCTCATTAATAGTTCTTAAATTGGGCTTATGCTGCTATGATAAGATTTTGAATATATCGGATTATATAAAACGTATTTTTAAAATTCATTTCACCTGTTTTTTAAGAACTTTAAAAAATGTGGCTACATTTAAAATGTAAAGTTACCTGCCTTCTCTTCTGGTCCAGCGGTGAAGAATCCACCTGCCAATGCAGGGGACACAGGTTTGATCCCCGGTCGGGGAAGATTCCACATGCCCCAGGGCGACTAAGCCCCAGCACCATGACTGCTGAGCCCGAGCTCTGGGGCCCGTGAGCTGCAGTATACTACTGAAACCTCCACACAGCTGTGAAGACCCGGCAGGGCCAAAAATAAATAAGCAAATTTTCTGTGAATAGTTACTTATGTAGCTCATATTGCATTTCTAGTACTGGGAGAGACTGCTGTAAATGAATCTAGATGATGAAAGCTTATATGCCTTGTGAAGTCCACCTTTATTTTGAAAGGAATATAGAGCTGCTGACGGGTCCCGAGAAGGGAAGTGACATAGTCAGATGTGTATTTTGCAAAGCTCACCCTGGCAGAAGCATGGGGCATGGATCAGAGGAGGAGCTAGTCAGGAGATGGCTGCACTACGATGAGAAGGAAAGCGCACAGCCTGAAGGAGACAGCGGGAAGGGTGGCCTCAGGAATAACAACGGCACTGTGGCTGCGCAGGGGAAGAGCATCCTGTTCTTAGGAGCTGTTCTGCTGTTTAGTCACTAGGCTGTGTCCGACTCCCTTGTAACCCCATGGACCGCAGCCCGCCAGGCTCCTCTGTCCATTGGATTTTCCAGGCAAAAATACAGGAGTGGTTTGCCATTTCCCACTTCAGGGTTCGACCCAGGGATCAAACCTGCGTCTCACACATAGCAGGTGGATTCCTTACCACTGAGCCCTCAGGAAGGCTAAACATTTTAGGAAACAGATGCAGAACTCTTGAGGGATGAAGTGTCATAATATCTGCAACTTTCTTTCTTTATCATCTATCAATATATTTTATTTGTTTTTAATTTAATTTTTATATTGGAGTCTAGTTGATTTACAATGTTGTGTTACTTTCAGGTACGCAACGAATATACCCACATATACCCACTCCTTTTCAGAGTCTTTCCCTGTAACTTACTTTCAGCCACTGTGTTTACATAGAAACTTCACACACACACACACACACACACTGTACACCTGTGAGAGAATGGCAAATAGCATCTGAACGTTACTACGAGAAGGCACACACCTAAGGAAGAGAAGCAGGGAGAGAAAGCAGGTGCGACACGAAATATCAGCAGTTGTGAACCTAGACGCAATCCAGCCAATAGGGGACCGCTTTACTCATCGTTTAACCCTTTCTATATTTTGACATTTTTCAAAACAAAAGATGGGAAAAACAATGAAAAAACAAAGAACCTTGATATGCTGGTCGGATATGAGAGAAAGAGGTGAAGAGTCAGCCTGCAATGCAGGAGACACAGGAGATGCGGGTGCGATCCCTGGGTCAGGAAGATCCCCTGGAGAAGGGAAAGGCAGCCCACTCCAGTATCCTTGCCTGAAGAATCCCATGGACAGAAGAGCCTGGCGGGCTACAGTCCATGGGGTCGCAGAGAGTCGGACACAACCGAGCAACTAAGCACACGTGCACACAGGCGGAGAGTGCACACGCTGAAGTTTCTGAGAGGGAACTTGGCTAGAGACACAGACTTGGATGACTTTAACATTTAGATGTAACCGAAGGGGCATTCCAAGCTGTCAAGGGTGTGTGTGGAGATTGAGAGGATGCGGGTGTTGGGACGGAACTCTGGGGAGCACTGACCTTTTAGGGTCAGCCAAGAAGGCTGCTACGGTAGCCAGCGTCCAGGCTGGCCCCCAGTGCTGTCTCCGATCTTCATACTGGTGTGTGGTCCTCCCTGATGCTGTACCAGGGTCGGGCAGTGTGACAAGGGTGGAAGTGATGCGACGACACCCCTGGGATCTCAGCCACAGGTGCTCATTCTCCTTGGACCCCTCACCCTGGGGAAGCCACCTCCCCATCACCAGCAGTCCTGTGTAGAGGTCCATGTGTGAAGAACTGAGGCCTCCTGTCCAGAGCCCTGCAAAGGAGCCTGAAGAGCTGGAAGAGAATCTTCATGAATGAATAATGAGTGAGACTGCATATCAAGAGAAAGCCCAGGTCAAAACAGCCCAGTTAAATTGCTCCCAAATTCCTAACCCTCAGAAACGAGGCTGTTCTAAGCTGCTAAATTTGGGGGTAATTTATTATGCAGCAACAAATAACTAATAAGGATGCCTCAAATGGAGACTTAAAAGGATGGTCAAGGAGACATGCAAATGTTAAGCCTGACACTGTCCACTCTAGCTGGCAACACTTTGCATAAATTATTTTATGACAGGAGGCCCTGGGGTCATAAGGAACCAGGGAAGAGATTATTTCACCGAGGAAGTTCTGTTATTCAGTGTCAAATGCCACCAAGCGATGGAGAAATTGAATTTTCAACAAAAGGGTGATCGGTAACCTCAGTGAAAGCAATCAGTGGGGTGTGGGAGGGCAGAAACCGGATTAGAGCAGACTGAAGAGTAAGTAAGGATAAAAGCTAGAATTCCTCCATTATCACACGTAATTGAGGGGGGAAATCCCTTATGATACGTACCAAACCCCCACTTTAGGGATGAGAAATCCGGGGTCACATTGCTACTATATGGTAAAATCTGGATGCCTTTGCCCCAGAGGCTTGTTAAAGAATCCTAACTGCGTTTGTGACTCTTTCTGGGAAGAGAGTGGATAAATTCTGTAGCCTCATCCCATCTCCAGTGATGTTCTTGAATCAGAACAATTTTGGTGCTCCTGCCAGCTGCCCAGCTGGGATGGATGCTCCTTTATCTGTTTCTGCCCAACTCCTGCCTTGGGAAGAGAACTGACAAATTAAAGAGAGTGAAGAGCCTTTCTTTCATTCATTCCATAGCTATTCATTGAGCTCTTTATCAGAGCTGCAGCTCCCGGCCAGCCTTCACAGATGAGAAGGGGCTCCCAAAGTGATGTTTTACATATGAAGCCAGAACTCCATAAGCAAAAGAAAAACCTTCTTTATCTTCCTGGAGAAGAGGCCCTACCCAAGGTTGAATAAAGCACAGCAGATTCAGCAAGTGCAGCATCAACAAAATTGAAGCAATCAGAATAATCATTCAGCAGTGATTAATAGCAACAACTCTGGGTCTCATACATGAAGCTATAGATACGTAGCTATTTCTAGCTCTAAATCTGGTTTAATGGCTTGGGTCTTCAGTCAATCAATTCACCTTCCTGTGACCCACATTGCCTTCCTCACAGAAAGATTTCCTGAGAAAGTTTTGCTCTAGAAGCAGAACCACTTCAGACCAGCTTGAGCTGCGTTAAGTGACCACACGGTGTCGTGATCTGCCTCCCTCACTTTGGAATCAAGACAGGCCCGCCCTGGGAGTCCAGCTCTGAAGGAGCTGTATGACTTTGAGTGGGTCACTTTTTTTTTTTTTTTTTTTTTTTNAACAAAAGGGTGATCGGTAACCTCAGTGAAAGCAATCAGTGGGGTGTGGGAGGGCAGAAACCGGATTAGAGCAGACTGAAGAGTAAGTAAGGATAAAAGCTAGAATTCCTCCATTATCACACGTAATTGAGGGGGGAAATCCCTTATGATACGTACCAAACCCCCACTTTAGGGATGAGAAATCCGGGGTCACATTGCTACTATATGGTAAAATCTGGATGCCTTTGCCCCAGAGGCTTGTTAAAGAATCCTAACTGCGTTCGTGACTCTTTCTGGGAAGAGAGTGGATAAATTCTGTAGCCTCATCCCATCTCCAGTGATGTTCTTGAATCAGAACAATTTTGGTGCTCCTGCCAGCTGCCCAGCTGGGATGGATGCTCCTTTATCTGTTTCTGCCCAACTCCTGCCTTGGGAAGAGAACTGACAAATTAAAGAGAGTGAAGAGCCTTTCTTTCATTCATTCCATAGCTATTCATTGAGCTCTTTATCAGAGCTGCAGCTCCCGGCCAGCCTTCACAGATGAGAAGGGGCTCCCAAAGTGATGTTTTACATATGAAGCCAGAACTCCATAAGCAAAAGAAAAACCTTCTTTATCTTCCTGGAGAAGAGGCCCTACCCAAGGTTGAATAAAGCACAGCAGATTCAGCAAGTGCAGCATCAACAAAATTGAAGCAATCAGAATAATCATTCAGCAGTGATTAATAGCAACAACTCTGGGTCTCATACATGAAGCTATAGATACGTAGCTATTTCTAGCTCTAAATCTGGTTTAATGGCTTGGGTCTTCAGTCAATCAATTCACCTTCCTGTGACCCACATTGCCTTCCTCACAGAAAGATTTCCTGAGAAAGTTTTGCTCTAGAAGCAGAACCACTTCAGACCAGCTTGAGCTGCGTTAAGTGACCACACGGTGTCGTGATCTGCCTCCCTCACTTTGGAATCAAGACAGGCCCGCCCTGGGAGTCCAGCTCTGAAGGAGCTGTATGACTTTGAGTGGGTCACTTTTTTTTTTTTTTTTTTTTTTTACATCTTTCACTTTCAGATTCCTCATCTGGAAAAAAAATGGAGAGTATGTTATCCACCTCCTACCACGATTGTTAGGGGAAACACTGACTGGCTGGACCACCCACTCTGGCCCGTAACCATTTATTTGCATGAGTTATTTTGACAGCAGGTCCCGGAAAGGAACATGGTATTACCTAACAAGCCACCACCAACCGGAGGAATCCGGGAAAGGTCAAAAGGAGACGACAGTCCATAGGTCCTACCCATCTCCCAGAATCCTCTTTGCTGGAGTCCATCTTGGCTGAGCAACGTACACACCACTAGGAAGGACCGAGTCAGAATGATTAGCCGGAGACAAGCTGGAAACTAACCCCACAACCATAAAACCCAAGACGGTGAGCCATGTGGCGGAGCCGTCCTCCTGGGTTCCCTTGCCTCCCACACCCTCCACCCCGGCTCCCCTTCCCAGTAGAGTCTCTTGCTTTGTCAGCGTGTGTCTTGGACAGTTTGTCTCTGAGTGTAAGACAGAAGCCCACTCTTGGGTCCTAGAAGGAGTTCCCCTTCCTGCAACACGACCACAAGTATAACAGGAAGAAAAAAAAATTATGCGAAAACAGGACTGCCATATTTCTTCACTCTAAGTGGGGCAGGAGTCATCTCAGAGGCCATCTCAGGCCATCTCATCTCAGTGGCTCGTTTGTTGAGGAAGACACTCTGGTAAATTTTCGTGGCTGAGACAAGCAGCTGAGCCGCTCTGTACTCCACCATCTCCTTAGCTCCTCTGACCCAGGACTGAGAACAGCCCAGACCGGAGACATTTGTTCAAAGAACTAAATGTATTTGGGTGACTAAGTAACAGGAAGCTGATGCTTTCAGGGCAAGGTGGAGAACAGCAGAGACATGGAGGAGAAGGCTCTTAGGAAGGAAAAATGGCTGCAAGCAGGGCTCTGGGTAGCAAAAGAGCCAAAGAGAAGGCACAGGACCGAGGGAGACCGGGAGCTTTACTGCTGTGAGCTCCGGCTACTGCTTGCTCTAGGTGGCGCTATAACTTCCTGTCTTGCCTCTTGACCTTCAGTAAAAGTCTTCCACTCAAAATGGCCCTGTGCTCTGGGGGCTTTCTGGACAGAAGGAAGGGCAGAGTTCAACTTGCTCTGAGACTAAGAGGATGCAGGAAAATAACCGTGAATGTAGCTTGAGCAGGGATCCATAAGAAACCAGGATCATGAAAATGTCAGCCCATCCCCCAGGAATCCTTGGAAATCTTGTGCAGGACATGGACAGCCCACAAAATTTGGTCTGGGGGCTTGGGCCCTTTAAGGAAAACATGTTCTAAGAAAGCTGGCAAAAATCATATTACATCAGGATTAAATGAGAGAATGTACAGAAACCAATTAGCTCAGAGCCCAACCCGTGATCAGCACTCACTAAAGGTAGCTTCTTATTATGATTTAATGGGCAATTTCCTCTTTTCTTCACCCTTTTGAACTTCAAGGACTCACAGTCTACTTGAAAATTATGATGTAGTCATTCATTTATTCCACAGACATTTATCAACTCCCTCCTATGTAGCAGTCAGTTTCAATAACTTCAGACAGTGGTGATGGTCCTAGCTCGTCTGTTTGGGCTTAGTAAGTGTTAAGTGCTTTATCTGGCTTGTTTCATTTAATTCTCATGACAGTCCTAGGGAAAGCTGGAAGCGTTAGTCACTCAGTCGTGTCTGACTCTTTTTGACCCCATGAACAGTAGCCTGCCAGGCTCCTCTGTCCATGAAATTTTCCAGGCAAGAATACTAGAGTGGGTAGCCATTTCCTTCTCCAGAGAATCTTCTCGACCCAGGCATCAAACCCAGGTATCCTGCAATTGTAGGTGGGTACTTTACTGTGTGAGCCACTGAAGATGCCCGATCCTAGGGAGGAAGCTGGGATTACAGTCCTACTTTATAAACGCGCAGGCTGAGGCGCAGTGACTGACGTTAAGGGACTTGCCGCGCCCACATAGCAAGCCAGTGGGAGGGGCAAGGTCTGGACTCAGGCAGTTGGATTTCAGTGCACTCTTTAAAACTCCACGCTGCTCTGTTTCTGAATGCACCTGACGTGTGTGAGGGATCATGAGTGAAGGGTCTTGGGGAGATAAGCCTACAATTATGGCTACGATTTTCTTGCCATCTTTTCCCTCCTACTTCCCATCCCCCTTCTAACTGTCGCTGTCAAGACGCGGGTGGCACCAGTACTCTGACCCTTGCTTCTGCTCATCCTCTGGTTTAAGGTCTCCCATCCTGCCTGTGCCCACCATTAGCAAATGAACGCATGAAGAGGGAGAGAAGGAAAAGACCCACTGAACCAACCAAAAGACAGTGAGAAGCTGACTATTTTGCCATAATGTAGCACAAGAACAATAAATAAATCAATCACTTGGGGGGGAGGTGGGGAACGACTTTCCTATAATCAGCTATTAAAGGCTTGTACCACTTAATTAGTCTATTAATTAAAACTGTTCTCCTCCTTCCACATGTTATCAGCCTGCCAAGGCAGAGAAAACTCAAACCCCGGGGGCAGAAGATAAGAGAAGTAAGAAAGACTGGAGTGCGCAGCAGATTCAAACAGCTGGGGCTGTGTGTTTTAAAAGCACAACGCTTAGTGCCCAGGGCAAATCCACCTGCTGGCATGAAGGGAACGTTTATCAAAAACCAAAAGGCTGTTGTCTTTGTTGAAAAAAAAGGGAAAAAAAATGATTTCATCTTTAAAGAGAAAAACCACCATCACCACACACAGGGATCTGTGAAGGGCAGATCCACTGGGTGTTCCCTGGGGCCCTGGACACAGTGAGAAACAAACACGCTTACGGCAAAGGCAGCGTTATCAGAAGACTCCGGAGCAAGGGGACTCGGCCCGATGCTGACGTGTGAGCTTCTTAGGGACTCACACACACGGAGTGCCTACTACGTGCCAGGCGCCGCCTCCGCCCTCTGTGTCTGTAACACGTGTTTTGATGACTTCAGTGGCATTCTTAGAGTGCCCTAGAGTTGCTTCTGTGCACGCAGCTGCTCAGTCACGGCGGAGTCTTTGTGACCCTCTGTCCACCGGGTCACTCTCTCCAGACAAGAATACCGGAGGGGGTTGCTACTCCCTCTTCCAGGGGCTCTTCCCCACCCAGGGATTGAACCCACATCTCTTGTGTCTCCTGCCTTGGTGTTCAGATTCTCTACCGCTGCGCCACCAGCGGAGCCCAGTATTTCTGGAAGTCCCCAGAAAGGCCCCTCCTGTGAGCCCTCACAGCTGTGCCCACCACAGCAGCCGCTCAGCGCTTCCCCTTCTGTTCTGCCTCTCAGTGGTCCACGGCCCCTGCCCACTGAGAGCTCAGAGAAGCCTCTCATCACCGCAGTGGCTGACTATGTCAAGCGAACTCCGAGGGCCCAAGAACTTACAAGTCATCCTGGAGAAGCTCAGATAGACTCTGAGTCCCGCTGCTCTCTCCATGCTCCTGGGAGCACCGAGGCCTCTGGACTCCTTTGCTGTCCTTTTCAGGCTCTCTGCCACCCTCTGCCCTCCCCTGGTTACCGAACACACACACCCATGCACTGGAATGGAGGTGAGCAGACAGAGAGACGGGGCTGGAGGCAGGGGTCTCCAACAGCAACAGCCCACCAGCAGGGGTGAGGACACCATCTTATTGTAACCCTCACATCAGCCATGTGACAGACCGTTAGCCATCCTATTTTGCAAAGTGGGGAAACTGTCGCTTGAAGAGGGTTAGTCGTTTGTCCAGGACTCCACAGGCAGGGATGAAGCACTCAGATGAGCTCAGTAAACAGTTGCTAACATGCAAAATTGAAAATATGGAGGCAGGAGAAGCTCACCAGCTTCTGGGAACTTTAGGTCCTGCAGGGGGTCCAACTATGTGATAACAGGCAACTGTCAATTGAGAGTACCCCTCTAGGGTGGGAGAAGGGCCAGAGATAGGGAGTATAGGGTCAGCTTCAAGGTCAACTCCTCCTGAACCCAATTCTGCTGGATACTTGTTATATAATCTACTTTTGGCCAACAACTCATCACACCTCCCCCCAACCTGGGCCCCACCACCCACAAAACCCCTTGTGGAAATGGATAAGTGGACATACGTTAGCTGTAGGACACTCGGAATACCAACACGTTAGAGGGGAGGGGCAGTGGTAATGTAGTGGAGAGAGCCTGGACTTGGAACCCAGGGACAATCTTCTGTTCCTGGTAACCAGCTGGTGCCCTCAGGCAAGTTATTTCCATTGTCCACCTTCAGCTTCCTCATATGCAAAATAGGAAATGTCAGTCACCTCCGTCAAAATGGTACTGAGAGGATTAGACAAAGTAATCCAATATTACTATTACATAGAGAGAACTTCAAAATTACAAAGGGCTTCTACATAGACACCTGGCAACGCTCAGAGCAACCCAGAGTATTATTATTCCCATTTTTAAATTGAGAAAAAAATCCAAGACTCAGAAAGATTGGAACTCATTGGCAAACAGTGAGTGGTGTGATTATTCCAAAGCAGTGGGTCTGGCTCCACCATGTCTGACTTTCAGGTCCTGCAGCCAAAAGGTCCCAGAGTCCCCCGTCTGGGCTGGGTGTGCCGTTCCCAGCTTTCATTCACCAGGTAAGCAGTAAAGGTCTGCGCTCCTATCCGGCATCAGGTACCATGCCCAGCGCTGAGTACTCTACTACAGCGCTCCCGCCATGGCAGAGAGAGTGGGTGTCAGCTAAGTGAGGAACAGTCTCTGTGATGAATGTTTCCAGGTGGGAAGGACAGGTGACATAGATGCAGAAGGGAAGCTTGGAAGAATGAGGAGGACATGCGCGGGTGCTAAATTGCTTCAGTCGTGCCCGACTCTCTGCAACCCCATGGACTGCAGCCCGCCAGGCTCCTCTGTCCATGGAACTCTCCAGGCAAGAATCCTGGAGTGGGCTGCCATGCCCTCCTCCAGGGGATCGCCCCCACTCAGGGAGCAAACACGCATCTCTTACCTCTCCTGCGTTGGCAGACAGGTCTTTACCACTGGCACCACCTGAGCCGCCCTAATGAGTAGGACATGGCCTCACAAACCAGGGAAGGGGGTTCTCACTTCAGTGTGGGTAAGAGCTTAATATTTGGTACAAGTGAAGCCCAAAGCGGGAGAGGGAAGCAGAGAGAAAGGAGGCCAGAGGGTTAGCGAGGGCCAGAGCCTGGGGGCGGAGAGAGCTGGGTGAAGGGCTTTGGACCTCGTCTTTAATAAACGCAGAGCTGCCTGAGTGCTTTCAGCAGGGAAGTAGATGATATTTTTGGAAGATCTTCTGGCTGGGATGTGGAGACTGGATCTGAGCCTAGTGAGACTGGAGGCAGGTAGGCCAGCTAGGATGGAGACGCAGGAACTGAAGCAAGAAATAATGGTGGTCTGAGCTTGGGACGGGGCCGTGGAGATGGAGAGAAGGGCAATCTCTGAAACGGACTGAGGGCATGGTGACTGATGGGGACATGAATGCAGGGAGGGAAGGTAGGGGAAGGAGTCAAGTGTGATGCCAGCTTGTATCTGGACTGTGCAACTGGTGAGTGAAGGTTTCCCTTATTTGACAAGGGGGCATTTGGGGCATAATATCTGCTATTTGTCAGGTGTCTCCTGCATGAGCCTGGACCCCAGATTCACCCAGGGACCTGTAAATTATGTCTGTCTTGCCCAGAGGAGAAGCAATGGATGAGAAAATCCTGCTAACTTGAGAATGCCTGAAGAACTATGGACGGAGGCTCACAACACTGTACAGGAGGCGGTGAATAAAATCATCCCCAAGAAAAAGGAATAAAAGGCACAATGGTATCAATATCAGCAACCTCAAATATGCAGATGACACCACCCATGTGGCAGAAAGCAAAGAGGAACTAAAGAGCCTCTTGATGAAGGTGAAAGAGGAGAGTGAAAAAGCTGGCTTAAAACTCAACATTCAGAAAATGAAAATCATGGCATCCAGTCCCATCACTTCATGGCAAATAGATGGCAAAACAATGGAAACAGTGACAGATTTTATTTTGTGAATCGCTGCAAATGGTGACTGCTGCCATGAAATCAAAAGACACATTCTCCTTGGAAGAAAAGCTATGACCAACCTAGACAGCATATTAAAAAGCAGAGACATTATTTTGCCAACAAAGGTCCATAATAGTGAAAACTATGGTTTTTCCAGTAATCATGTATGGATGTGATAGTTGGACCATAGAGAAGGCTGAGCACTTAAGAACTGATGCTTTTGAACTGTGTTGCTGGAGAAGACTCCTGAGAGTCCCTTGGACTGTGAGGAAATCAAACCAGTCAATCTTAAGGAAATCAACCCTGAATATTCATTGGAAGGAATGATGCTAAAGCTGAAACTCCAATACTTTGGCCACCGGATGCCAAGAACCAACTCATTAGAAGAGACCCTGATGCTGGGAAAGATTGAAGGCGGGAGGAGAAGGGGATGACACAGGATGAGAAGGTTGGATGGTATCACTGACTCAATGGACATGAGTTTGAGCAAGCTCTGGGAGACGGTGAAGGACAGGGAAGCCTGGCGTACTGCAGTCCACAGGGTTGCGAAGAGTCAGAAGCGACTGAGTGACAACGACAACCAACTGGAGGATTCTGCTTGCCAGCAGCCAAGGTGTGGACGTGTGCTGGTGGTGAAGCATCTGGTATGAGGGGCATCTGGTTCTTCTGGAGCAAGGGCATTGGTTTCCCTGGGTCTCCAGCAGACCTCCTGTTCCCTCAACCCAGCTTCCCTTTGATTATTGCTTCCCTGGTGGCTCAGAGGTTAAAGCGTCTGCCTGCAACGTGGGAGACCTCAGACCTCAGTTTGATCCCTGGGTCGGGAAGTTTCCCCTGGAGAAGGAAATGGCAACCCACTCCAGTATTCTTGCCTGGAGAATCCCATGGAGAGAGGAGCCTGGTGGGCTGCAGGCCACGGGGTCACAAAGAGTCGGACACGACTGAGCGACTTCACTTTCACTTTTCACTGTCAAGGGCATACTGTGTAAAGCACCTTCATAGATGCAGAGGGAGAAACCATAAGAGTTTATAACCTAGAAGGTGCGAAAAGACAACTAATCACAAAAGTAACTACAGGTCCACGTGAATAGGATTCATAGTCATAAACAGCATAGAGAACATGTTCGCAGGAGGCCGTGGTCATAGACACTTCTGAATGGGAAA
Source organism: Raphicerus campestris (assembly GCA_006410735.1). Classification (NCBI taxonomy): domain Eukaryota; kingdom Metazoa; phylum Chordata; class Mammalia; order Artiodactyla; family Bovidae; genus Raphicerus; species Raphicerus campestris. Next base: position 183,646 of record SJYW01047397.1, read on the forward strand.
ACCAGGGAGGAAGTGGTATTCAAGCTGGCTGTAAAGGAGAGGTGGAATAGCTACAGGCGTAAACGTGGGACTGCAGTAGGCAGGTATTCCTGAAGGAAGAGAAAGCATTAACGAAGATGGCACCAGGCACAGGCAGTCACCAGCCCCATCTCCTGCTGCCTTAGGGTACCTTAAGCCAGGGTGCAGGGAGCTTTGACAAGTCTGAGAATTCCCTGATGGTGCAAAAATTATGTTTAGGGATGAGTGTGCACTTTTCTGGAGAGAGGGCCCACAGCCCTCCTTCAGTTCTCTGAAGGGTCTAGAGTAGGGAAAAGGTTTTATTTCACAGGTGGGTCTGAGGCAGCTAAAGGAAATCAGTCCTGAATAGTCATTGGAAGGACTGATGCTGAAGCTGAAGCTCCAATACTTTGGCCCCCTGATGGGAAGAACCGACTCATTGGAAAAGACCCTGATGCTGGGAAAGATGGAGGGCAGGAGAAGGGGACGCCAGAGGATGAGATGGTTGGATGGCTCGATGCACGTGAGTTTGAGCAAGCTCCAAGAGTTGATGATGGACAGGGAGGCCTGGCAGTCCGTGGGGTCGCAAAGAGTCGGACACGACTGAGCGACTGAACTGCACTGAACTGAAGAATCTGCACGTGTCTGTTGTTTTTAAAAAAGAAACTTCCTTCAAGAACTGTCCAGTGCACCCTTCGGGTCTCTAGACAGGCCCAAGAAGGCCCTGGAAAAAAAGGTAGCTCACACGGGCTTCCCTCCCTTTGCCCACCCTTGCCCCTCGCCCCATTTCCATTCTACGAGTGGTCACCACGCTCACCCGTCTCCACCTCCTTGAGGTCAATAAGAGAGGCAAGGTCAGAGTGCCAAACTGGAGGGGAGAATCGGAGAATCGGGGACTCACGCAGAGGCTCCGGGACCTTCTTCGGAGATGCGGTGGGCGGGAGCCGCTCTGCGCTGAAGCTGGAGCCGGAGAGGTCGGCCTGCTGGGTCCCCCTGCCCCGTGAGAACCCACAGCCGCGTTCTGGGCCAGTCCGCGGCGGCCGGCCGGGCTGCGGCAGCGCCCCCGGGCCGCGGGGTTGCGGTGCCGGCGTCGGCCGCTGGGCGGCGCGGGGCGGCGCGCGGAGCGTGGGAAGCGCGGGCGCGCGGGCGGGCCGGGCTCGCTCACGCCTGGGCAGCGGCGGCCGCCGCCGGGCCCGAATGCGGAGCCGCTGCGCAGCTCGCGCCTGCCGCGGGGCGCACCGGGCGCGGCGAGGCGGCCGTGCAGCCACTGGCGGGGAGGGGGCGGCCGCTGGAGGTAAGAGCCGGGCCGTCGATCGGGTGGGAGCGGCGCGGCTGCCAGGCCTGCGGCCAGTCTCCAGAGCCCCGGGCAAGGCTGGGGGGCTCCCCTCTCGGCCCTGGGGGGGCCATGCTCCGGGCCTACTGCGATTGGGTCGCCCCCATCCCCGCTGCGGCGCCGGCCTCCCGCCGCAGCTGCCCTAACCGCATGGGTGGGAGCAGACTGGAGCCGGCTTCTGCCCTGGCCGACACCCCCCCCACCCTGGGCTCTGGGGGCCCGGGGCCCGCAGGGCGGAGGAGGCAGATGATCAGCGCCCCCACCCACCCCGGGGCCTGGCCCGGGAGCCCCTGCCCACTCCTCACCTTCCGCTTCTGGGCTCTGCAGTGGGCGTGGTGCCCCCCTCTGCTGCAGAGGGGGGGCGCCCCGGAGTTGAGGAAGGCCGTGGGGGAGGAGAGCGCAGAGACAGGTGGTTGAGGGGGCGAGCGATGGTGCGGGAAGGCTTGTGATCTTAATGCGTATTTCTTTCTCGCCCCTTCTTCGCGCTGGGGTGGGGAGAGGAGGTGCGCGCGGAGGAGGCGGGAAGGCCGGAGGCTTTAGGCTCGGGAGGGGAGAGGCAGGCGCAGCCAGAGATGCCAGCGGGCAAATGTCCCTGTTAGGTGCCTGCCGCCCCCCAAATTAATGAAGTGGGTGTGGCGGTGCAGGTAGAGGAGTTGGATGAAGACCTGGCCCAGAACTGCCCGGAACTGGCCACGGCCGGTGGCCGGGCTCCCCGCTGCATGTCTGGGAGCCGCATGCACTGAGCGCTCTGCAGCGGCTGGGGGTGGGGGCGGCGGATGGCCATGCCCTCTCATCCTCCTGGCAGCTTCAACCACGGGGACAGCTCCCGAGATGGGGGCTGGGAGAAGGACGTGGGGGTGGGGGCGGTGTCCGGAGGGGAATGGCAGTCTCTAGGCCTGCAGACTAAGTTCCTAGGTGGTGGGTGGGCCAGGAGATGGTGGGAGATGGGAGCTGTAGGGAAAGCAGGTAATGTCCCTAAGACCACCCCCCACCCCCTTCCAGCTTTGTCTGTAGCCATAGACCAAAATTTGGGATTCGCAATTGCCAAATAGGCTTAATTTTTTTTTCTTTTTTCCTCTTTCCCTTTCGGTTTGTTTTGTTTTTTTTAGAGGAACGGCAAATGACAGAGCAGAGGGAAGGCTGGCCCAGCCAATCCCGGAGCCGCTGCAGCACTGGTTCCCCGAACACGTTGTGGCGCAGGGACAGAGAGGAGGGGGCGGCTGGCCCCCGCGCCTCCCCTGCCCGGTCCCTGGCCGCTCCCCGGGGAGGAGGGCAGCTGGACAGAGGCTGCCTGGGGNTGACTATGTCAAGCGAACTCCGAGGGCCCAAGAACTTACAAGTCATCCTGGAGAAGCTCAGATAGACTCTGAGTCCCGCTGCTCTCTCCATGCTCCTGGGAGCACCGAGGCCTCTGGACTCCTTTGCTGTCCTTTTCAGGCTCTCTGCCACCCTCTGCCCTCCCCTGGTTACTGAACACACACACCCATGCACTGGAATGGAGGTGAGCAGACAGAGAGACAGGGCTGGAGGCAGGGGTCTCCAACAGCAACAGCCCACCAGCAGGGGTGAGGACACCATCTTATTGTAACCCTCACATCAGCCATGTGACAGACCGTTAGCCATCCTATTTTGCAAAGCGGGGAAACTGTCGCTTGAAGAGGGTTAGTCGTTTGTCCAGGACTCCACAGGCAGGGATGAAGCACTCAGATGAGCGCAGTAAATAGTTGCTAACATGCAAAATGAAAATATGGAGGCAGGAGAAGCTCACCAGCTTCTGGGAACTTTAGGTCCTGCAGGGGGTCCAACTATGTGATAACAGGCAACTGTCAATTGAGAGTACCCCTCTAGGGTGGGAGAAGGGCCAGAGATAGGGAGTATAGGGTCAGCTTCAAGGTCAACTCCTCCTGAACCCAATTCTGCTGGATACTTGTTATATAATCTACTTTTGGCCAACAACTCATCACACCTCCCCCCAACCTGGGCCCCACCACCCACAAAACCCCTTGTGGAAATGGATAAGTGGACATACGTTAGCTGTAGGACACTCGGAATACCAACACGTTAGAGGGGAGGGGCAGTGGTAATGCAGTGGAGAGAGCCTGGACTTGGAACCCAGGGACAATCTTCTGTTCCTGGTAACCAGCTGGTGCCCTCAGGCAAGTTATTTCCATTGTCCACCTTCAGCTTCCTCATATGCAAAATAGGAAATGTCAGTCACCTCCGTCAAAATGGTACTGAGAGGATTAGACAAAGTAATCCAATATTACTATTACATAGAGAGAACTTCAAAATTACAAAGGGCTTCTACATAGACACCTGGCAACGCTCAGAGCAACCCAGAGTATTATTATTCCCATTTTTAAATTGAGAAAAAAATCCAAGACTCAGAAAGATTGGAACTCATTGGCAAACAGTGAGTGGTGTGATTATTCCAAAGCAGTGGGTCTGGCTCCACCATGTCTGACTTTCAGGTCCTGCAGCCAAAAGGTCCCAGAGTCCCCCGTCTGGGCTGGGTGTGCCGTTCCCAGCTTTCATTCACCAGGCAAGCAGTAAAGGTCTGCGCTCCTATCCGGCATCAGGTACCGTGCCCAGCACTGAGTACTCTACTACAGCGCTCCCGCCATGGCAGAGAGAGTGGGTGTCAGCTAAGTGAGGAACAGTCTCTGTGATGAATGTTTCCAGGTGGGAAGGACAGGTGACATAGATGCACAAGGGAAGCTTGGAAGAATGAGGAGGACATGCGCGGGTGCTAAATTGCTTCAGTCGTGCCCGACTCTCTGCAACCCCATGGACTGCAGCCCGCCAGGCTCCTCTGTCCATGGAACTCTCCAGGCAAGAATCCTGGAGTGGGCTGCCATGCCCTCCTCCAGGGGATCGTCCCCACCCAGGGAGCAAACACGCATCTCTTACCTCTCCTGCGTTGGCAGACAGGTCTTTACCACCGGCACCACCTGGGCCGCCCTAATGAGTAGGACATGGCCTCACAAACCAGGGAAGGGGGTTCTCACTTCAGTGTGGGTAAGAGCTTAATATTTGGTACAAGTGAAGCCCAAAGCGGGAGAGGGAAGCAGAGAGAAAGGAGGCCAGAGGGTTAGCGAGGGCCAGAGCCTGGGGGCGGAGAGAGCTGGGTGAAGGGCTTTGGACCTCGTCTTTAATAAACGCAGAGCTGCCTGAGTGCTTTCAGCAGGGAAGTAGATGATATTTTTGGNCGCCTGCCGCGGGGCGCACCGGGCGCGGCGAGGCGGCCGTGCAGCCACTGGCGGGGAGGGGGCGGCCGCTGGAGGTAAGAGCCGGGCCGTCGATCGGGTGGGAGCGGCGCGGCTGCCAGGCCTGCGGCCAGTCTCCAGAGCCCCGGGCAAGGCTGGGGGGCTCCCCTCTCGGCCCTGGGGGGGCCATGCTCCGGGCCTACTGCGATTGGGTCGCCCCCATCCCCGCTGCGGCGCCGGCCTCCCGCCGCAGCTGCCCTAACCGCATGGGTGGGAGCAGACTGGAGCCGGCTTCTGCCCTGGCCGACACCCCCCCACCCTGGGCTCTGGGGGCCCGGGGCCCGCAGGGCGGGGGAGGCAGATGATCAGCGCCCCCACCCACCCCGGGGCCTGGCCCGGGAGCCCCTGCCCACTCCTCACCTTCCGCTTCTGGGCTCTGCAGTGGGCGTGGTGCCCCCCTCTGCTGCAGAGGGGGGGCGCCCCGGAGTTGAGGAAGGCCGTGGGGGAGGAGAGCGCAGAGACAGGTNCCCCGGGGCCTGGCCCGGGAGCCCCTGCCCACTCCTCACCTTCCGCTTCTGGGCTCTGCAGTGGGCGTGGTGCCCCCCTCTGCTGCAGAGGGGGGGCGCCCCGGAGTTGAGGAAGGCCGTGGGGGAGGAGAGCGCAGAGACAGGTGGTTGAGGGGGCGAGCGATGGTGCGGGAAGGCTTGTGATCTTAATGCGTATTTCTTTCTCGCCCCTTCTTCGCGCTGGGGTGGGGAGAGGAGGTGCGCGCGGAGGAGGCGGGAAGGCCGGAGGCTTTAGGCTCGGGAGGGGAGAGGCAGGCGCAGCCAGAGATGCCAGCGGGCAAATGTCCCTGTTAGGTGCCTGCCGCCCCCCAAATTAATGAAGTGGGTGTGGCGGTGCAGGTAGAGGAGTTGGATGAAGACCTGGCCCAGAACTGCCCGGAACTGGCCACGGCCGGTGGCCGGGCTCCCCGCTGCATGTCTGGGAGCCGCATGCACTGAGCGCTCTGCAGCGGCTGGGGGTGGGGGCGGCGGATGGCCATGCCCTCTCATCCTCCTGGCAGCTTCAACCACGGGGACAGCTCCCGAGATGGGGGCTGGGAGAAGGACGTGGGGGTNGGAGCCGCATGCACTGAGCGCTCTGCAGCGGCTGGGGGTGGGGGCGGCGGATGGCCATGCCCTCTCATCCTCCTGGCAGCTTCAACCACGGGGACAGCTCCCGAGATGGGGGCTGGGAGAAGGACGTGGGGGTGGGGGCGGTGTCCGGAGGGGAATGGCAGTCTCTAGGCCTGCAGACTAAGTTCCTAGGTGGTGGGTGGGCCAGGAGATGGTGGGAGATGGGAGCTGTAGGGAAAGCAGGTAATGTCCCTAAGACCACCCCCCACCCCCTTCCAGCTTTGTCTGTAGCCATAGACCAAAATTTGGGATTCGCAATTGCCAAATAGGCTTAATTTTTTTTTCTTTTTTCCTCTTTCCCTTTCGGTTTGTTTTGTTTTTTTTAGAGGAACGGCAAATGACAGAGCAGAGGGAAGGCTGGCCCAGCCAATCCCGGAGCCGCTGCAGCACTGGTTCCCCGAACACGTTGTGGCGCAGGGACAGAGAGGAGGGGGCGGCTGGCCCCCGCGCCTCCCCTGCCCGGTCCCTGGCCGCTCCCCGGGGAGGAGGGCAGCTGGACAGAGGCTGCCTGGGGCCAGGGTGCAAGGGTGCAGCCGCACCTCCCTGCTGCCCGGCGTGGGAAGAAGAACGCGCAGCCAGGCAAGTCTCCCTCTGTGTCCTCTGAGGTGGAAGGAGCATGTAGAGACAGGGCTGCGGTGGCCAGCGCCCGGCCTTGCTCTGGCATCGGCGGCCAAAGGGCTGTGCCTCCAGCCCCTTAGGTTTGGTTCTGCTCTCGGCCCGTCCCTGGCACTTGACAGCTGCGGCGTCGCCCTGCTGATTGGTGCCACCATGTTATATAACGCTTATATAATCTCCCGGGGCGAGCGCTACGTCTCCGCTCTCGGGTCGCACAGCCGCTGTGTCCGTGTGGGAGTCCGCATCTGTGGAAGCTCGTGGGCGGACTGGCACCGTCATGCTCACCCTGGCTCCCTCTGCTCGTCCTGGCTGTAGGAAGGGACCCGGGAGAGTTCACTCCAACCGTCTGGAGCTGACCCAGAGGGGTTGGCCGGACGGCCTTCCTCCCGTTCTTGTCCCTTCTATGGCCCCCTTGCCCCGTGGACCTTCTGATGGAGTGGGTTCCATTCTTGCGCTCTGAGGCCACTTTTTTGTTTTTGGGATCCCTTGGCATAGCAAATGGTATGGTGAGATGACCCCCCAGAATGTTGCAGTGGAAGAATATATGGTATATAGGGTCGGATAAAGAGAGCGAGAAATTGAGGTTTTGAGCAAGAGTGACTAGAAGGATGGGATGATGGTGGCCTTCTAAGAAATCTAGAGCCAGCCTTAGGGCCAGAAGATGGTCAGGGAAGGGTGTTCAGGGAAGTGGATCAGACGGCAAAGATAAACATGGTGTTCTTTTACCGTACTCTCCACTGGGCTGTCCCTGGTTACCAGGGCAACAGAAGCAGTGATGAAAATCATGCCTTTCGTTCAGTGGAAAAATCTGGCTCCTCCTCCCGCCTCTTCCTTCTCTAATCGTGTGCAACCTATCGGAAGAGCGATGGCTCCAGGGATCAGAGACCCCAGTGTGTTCATATCAGGCCCCCTCCTTCCCCATTTTTGGTCATCTTTCCTTTTCCTGTGTTCCCCATCTCCCCCAGAGCTCAATAATTGGCAGTTGCGGAGGAGTTGGACTGGATGGAGGGGGAAGGGCATGGACGTCATTGCAGGGCAGGGTGAGCAGAGTGCGTGGGCAGAGATGTGGATGCAGGAATGACTGGCACACGAGGAGGGTCAGGCATTGATTAGCTGGATGGAGTTTGTGCCTGGGATGGTAGGAGCAGGGGGCGGGAGGACGGGGGTGATGGTGGAAGGCCTGGAGAGTGTGGCGGTCTGGGTGCTCAGTGAAGGTAGGAAATGGGAAGGCCCTGAGGTTTCTGGTGTGTCCGTGGCTCCCGAGGAAAGCTCGAACTCATTCATTCAGTGCTTTTTTGGGTGCCTCCCATGTGAGGTAAAGTTCTGGGAACTGGGAAGACACAAGTCAGTAGGATGGGCCTTGAAGAGATCAGGGTAGATGAGAGTGGGATACGTATATGGGGGAAGATCAGCTGGCGTGGTTACAAGCCTAGACTCAGGCTCCAGGCAGGAGACTGGCAATATTCCAGACTGGAAGTGATAGATTAAGGTGGAGCCTGCAAGACATGGAGGAAGAGGTAGTTCGCAGAGCCCTCTTGGCTTAGGGACAGGACACGGGCAAGAGAAGATGCTGATATTTTGAGCCTTCGTGGTTGACAGAAGTAGAAAAATCAAGGTTCACACTTGCTTGGGGGAGTCATGTTTGATTTGCCTTTGGACACACCGCCCAAGACATCGGCAGGGTGTCTGAGTAGAAATGTTTATGGTCAGGCAAAGAGATTTTGCAATGGAAATCCATTCTGGGAAGAGACTTGGAGGAAACCGTATTATTATGAAGCTTTGAAGGTGTGAGGTTGCTGAGAAGGTGTGGAGAGAGAGATCCCAGGGCCTGGGACATGGGCCTTGGGCTGGGTGAGGCTCTGAGCCTGGCACTTATTACCAGGGCCCGCCCAGACTGCTGGACCAGATTTCTGCTAATGAACGCCCACATCTCCTACCAAACCACACCCTTTTTTGAAGTTCAGGTTTCTGTTTGAGTTTTCTTCTCCCTGGTAACTATGTCCAGGAGGATATGTCCCGGAAAGATAGATACGTACGCTTACCTCTCTGAGCTCTCTCCTTGACCTTTGCTCTACCATCCGCTTATAAATTCCTGAGAGGCCCTGGCCTGTGCTACAGAGATGCGCCATATGCCTTCAGCCTCCACCGGCAAGGCTGTTCTTTCTGGCTCCTTTCCAGTCACCACTGCAGGAATAAGAGTGCTTGACAGAGGCCTTTGCCAGCAACGCGATCATGAGCACGTCACTTCCTTTTCCAGGCTAAGGCCTAGTCTAAGGGTCTAGTTTCTTCAGCTCTGAAGACTTCAGATAGAACGTCCAGTTTTTTCCCTGCATTTGCAGGTTTCTGTTGAAGACCAGGCGTTTAAAACCAGCAGCCCAGATTTCTTTGGTGCCTTGTGGTAGGGGGCATGGGAGAAGTGGAGCCCTGGTCCCTAGACCTGGCCCCTGTCTCCAGAGTGGGCAGGAGCCCTGCGAGTAGTGGGTGGCCCCTGTTCTTGGGAGCGTAGAAATACTAGAAGGGTAGTTTTTCCCCATTGACCAGGAGTGGGCCAACTTTGGCCTGTGGGCTGATGCCTGCTTTTGTAAATAAAGTTTGATTGGCACACAGGCCCACTGTTTATGTCTCTGGCTGTTTTCACGCTGCATTGGTACAGCCGAGTTGTCGCAACAGAGACTGTATGACCTGCAAGCCTAAGTCTTTACTGCTTTGCCCTGCAAGAAAAAAAAAAAATTCACCCCTGTCCTAGAACACCAGAAAAGTGCTTGAGTCACCACCGAGGGTGCTTACAATGGTCAGATTCCTGGGGTTCTTGAAGATTGTGCCTTGGGCCTTCCTTGGTGATATCCCATGAGAGGATGAGCAGCAGCTGAGGTGGTAGGTTCTTAGAGACAGCCCCAAGATAGTGCTCCCGCGTCTGCGAAGCCCCTTCTGTTTGGATCCCTTTTCCTGAAGCCTTTCTGTCCCCAGCCCCCAGCATCCCCCAGCACAGACACTTCTTTGGGCCCAGAGGCCTGAATTCCTTGTCAGGGATGGCTTGGGGCCCTGGTGTGACAAGCTACCTCCCCTCTCATTTCTCAGGCTCCTGCAGAGGAGAGTGGACCAACCGGTGTCTGGTGAGACGGAGAGGCTCGTAGGTTCTGACGAGTCCTGCGGCGTGTTTCTCTTGATACCTTTGCCTTGCCGCTTCTGGCCTCACTGTGCCCTTTTGGCCGGAGGCCCTAGAGATGTGTCTGTGGAGAGGGTCTGCAGCCCAGTGGGGTCTGTCTGCAGGAGCTGGCTTCGCCGCCTGGGGTTGGTGGGGTGTGAGCCTGGGTGGCTCGAGGCTGGAATCCCAGCCCTCGGGATTCTTGCTGCCAACCGTACTGGGTCCTCTTGGGTCCCGGTTTCCACCTTTTTTTGACTCAGTCCTCAAACTGGAGTCTCAGGGGAACTCCTGGCGAGGAACAGGATGAATTTCAAATTCTTCCTTTTACAAAACAGCAGCCGCAGGGCAGTTGAGTCTCTTCTCAGGGCTGAGGTAGGAAGTGAGACGCTTTTGTGTGTGCAGAGCTGTGCAGGAGGGGGCAAGCGGGTGGTGACTGAGGTTTATTCCCATTGCAGCTGGAAGGGAGGAGGCTGGCCAGGGGAGGCGGGAGCCGACGACCCAGAATAGCAAAGAAGACAGAAGCTAAGCACACCCAGAGCTGCTTTTAGCCGGCAATGGTAAGCCTGGCTCTAGAAGTCTTACTTCTCACCTCCTCTACACACTTTTCCCCTAGAGGCCCTGGGGACGTTTTCTCCTCATTGAAGAAGAAAGAAAAAAGGTCTTTATCAAAAATCCTCTCTAAATACCTTTCAGTCCAGGGTGACTCCACACTACGCGAGTTTCCACAAATGTTCAGACAAGTGCACTGACTTGGAGGAACATTCATTTGCTACAGATTTATTAAGGATCTGTTCTGGGTTGGGTATTGTGTGAAGCTTGGTGGGGATACAATATCTAGAGGATTCACAGAATAGTCTGGAAGGTATGTGGGCAGTTGAACCGATTTTAATAGGACCTGCCCCAGATCATGTGAAAAGACCCTGATGCTGGGAAAGATTGAAGGAGGGGAGAGAAAGGGACGACAGAGGATGAGGTGGTTGGATGGCATCACTGACTCAAGGGACATGAGTCTGGGACTTGGTGATGGACAGGGAGGCCTGGCGTGTTGCAGTCCAGAGGGTCGCAAAGAGTCGGACACGACTGAGTGACTGAACTGGACTGCCCCGGATCATAAGCTTTAGGCGAGCACATTTGTGTCTGTCTCGTTCACTGCGGTGGCCCAGTGTGGGGCACTGTGCTCGGCACTTGGCAGGCACGCACACCCCTGAAAGTGGCTGACCCATCCGTGCAGGCTCCCACGTCCCTGTAACTGACTCACCCAGCCCTGTTCGGTGTCTGTCCTGGAAAGCAGGAGGGACCTGAGGAGGCAAGTGGAGCAACACAGGAGCTCACAGCAACCCGTGTGACAAACCTGGGCAAGGATGGGCTCTTTAATAATAACCGGACAGACTGGTTGTGTGGGTGCCGTGAAGGAGAAAAGATGCGGACAGGTTGGCCCTGCTGGGAAGGAGGGACCTTTGACCTTCGGACTGTGAGAAAGGAGGAGGATGACCCGGGAAAGAGAGGTGGGTCACCATCCCCCTGTGACCGGGTAAAGCCAGAGGGGCTAAGGAAGAAAAAAGAACCAGCTGGTGGCAGGGAAAGTAGGATGGAGTCAGGAGAGGAGAAACCAGAATGGGAGGGAGGCTGGAGGCATCGCAGGCCCAGGGGGAACACGGAGCTGAAACAGGGGAAGATGCTGGCAGTGGCCGTCCGATCTGACCTGCGGGCCTCCTCCCAGTGATATGATCATGACCAGATATGACCCAGAATACCACGTTTCTCTGCACTGGGCCGGCACAGGGAAAGTGACTGCAGTTTGAGGTTGTAGTCACTATGGAAGTTTTCGTGTGTCTGCGAAGGTAAGGAGAGCGTAAGTGACCTTGGTGTCTGCCGCTCAGTTTCATCTTGTGATCCGCATGGCACTCTCTGTTTCATCAACCTTATCCCCTTCTCCCCTTTTGGATGATTTTACAGCAGATCCAAGATATCATATTTCATCCATAAATACTCCATGATGCATCTTTTTAAAAGTATTATTTTAAAAAACGTAACTCCCGTAGTATCACTCCCAGCAAAAGCACTGTCATTCTGAATGTCACCGATTATCCATTCAGTTACGTTTCCCCTGCTTGTCTCAATTTTTTTTTAACACAGTTGGTATTTTGTTTGAATCAAGCTCCACACAAGGTCCCCATGTTTCCTGTCGTTTACGATCAATCTCGGCGTCTCTGTTAGGGAAGAGGATGCTCTTTTGGGAAAGCTCGATGCTGTGCAATTCTGCCATTCAGATTTACTTAGCTGCCCTGCCCCCATCTCCAGTCGCTACCGTTGACAGCTCTCCTGAGTTTTGTGAGCCATTTGGTGATTTTTGAGCATCCTTCATTATTCCTCTTGTCTTTGTGGTGTAACGAAACTAGTCGTTTTTTCCTTCGTTGGATGAGTATTTCTCGCCAGTCTGCTCAGTGCCAGACACTGGAGCCGGCACGCTGCGGTGAACAGACAGGCCGGCCTTGCTCTCGGGGAGCTTCTGGTCTGACCACATGGGTGCTGTTGAGGGCCTGCCGGCTGTCCCCGACTCTGTCCAGCCAGCTGACCTGGTGGCCGCAGGCGTCCCTGCTGGTCCAACAGATCCACTGTGCCCTCGGGCTTGGTGTTGGCGCTCTCGTGGGGTCCTCTCACGTGGGTGATCAGTGGTGTCCCCGGCTGTGGCAGCTGTGGCAGGTCCACGTTCTNTCTTCCTTTTACAAAACAGCAGCCGCAGGGCAGTTGAGTCTCTTCTCAGGGCTGAGGTAGGAAGTGAGACGCTTTTGTGTGTGCAGAGCTGTGCAGGAGGGGGCAAGCGGGTGGTGACTGAGGTTTATTCCCATTGCAGCTGGAAGGGAGGAGGCTGGCCAGGGGAGGCGGGAGCCGACGACCCAGAATAGCAAAGAAGACAGAAGCTAAGCACACCCAGAGCTGCTTTTAGCCGGCAATGGTAAGCCTGGCTCTAGAAGTCTTACTTCTCACCTCCTCTACACACTTTTCCCCTAGAGGCCCTGGGGACGTTTTCTCCTCATTGAAGAAGAAAGAAAAAAGGTCTTTATCAAAAATCCTCTCTAAATACCTTTCAGTCCAGGGTGACTCCACACTACGCGAGTTTCCACAAATGTTCAGACAAGTGCACTGACTTGGAGGAACATTCATTTGCTACAGATTTATTAAGGATCTGTTCTGGGTTGGGTATTGTGTGAAGCTTGGTGGGGATACAATATCTAGAGGATTCACAGAATAGTCTGGAAGGTATGTGGGCAGTTGAACCGATTTTAATAGGACCTGCCCCAGATCATGTGAAAAGACCCTGATGCTGGGAAAGATTGAAGGAGGGGAGAGAAAGGGACGACAGAGGATGAGGTGGTTGGATGGCATCACTGACTCAAGGGACATGAGTCTGGGACTTGGTGATGGACAGGGAGGCCTGGCGTGTTGCAGTCCAGAGGGTCGCAAAGAGTCGGACACGACTGAGTGACTGAACTGGACTGCCCCGGATCATAAGCTTTAGGCGAGCACATTTGTGTCTGTCTCGTTCACTGCGGTGGCCCAGTGTGGGGCACTGTGCTCGGCACTTGGCAGGCACGCACACCCCTGAAAGTGGCTGACCCATCCGTGCAGGCTCCCACGTCCCTGTAACTGACTCACCCAGCCCTGTTCGGTGTCTGTCCTGGAAAGCAGGAGGGACCTGAGGAGGCAAGTGGAGCAACACAGGAGCTCACAGCAACCCGTGTGACAAACCTGGGCAAGGATGGGCTCTTTAATAATAACCGGACAGACTGGTTGTGTGGGTGCCGTGAAGGAGAAAAGATGCGGACAGGTTGGCCCTGCTGGGAAGGAGGGACCTTTGACCTTCGGACTGTGAGAAAGGAGGAGGATGACCCGGGAAAGAGAGGTGGGTCACCATCCCCCTGTGACCGGGTAAAGCCAGAGGGGCTAAGGAAGAAAAAAGAACCAGCTGGTGGCAGGGAAAGTAGGATGGAGTCAGGAGAGGAGAAACCAGAATGGGAGGGAGGCTGGAGGCATCGCAGGCCCAGGGGGAACACGGAGCTGAAACAGGGGAAGATGCTGGCAGTGGCCGTCCGATCTGACCTGCGGGCCTCCTCCCAGTGATATGATCATGACCAGATATGACCCAGAATACCACGTTTCTCTGCACTGGGCCGGCACAGGGAAAGTGACTGCAGTTTGAGGTTGTAGTCACTATGGAAGTTTTCGTGTGTCTGTGAAGGTAAGGAGAGCGTAAGTGACCTTGGTGTCTGCCGCTCAGTTTCATCTTGTGATCCGCATGGCACTCTCTGTTTCATCAACCTTATCCCCTTCTCCCCTTTTGGATGATTTTACAGCAGATCCAAGATATCATATTTCATCCATAAATACTCCATGATGCATCTTTTTAAAAGTATTATTTTAAAAAACGTAACTCCCGTAGTATCACTCCCAGCAAAAGCACTGTCATTCTGAATGTCACCGATTATCCATTCAGTTACGTTTCCCCTGCTTGTCTCAATTTTTTTTTAACACAGTTGGTATTTTGTTTGAATCAAGCTCCACACAAGGTCCCCATGTTTCCTGTCGTTCACGATCAATCTCGGCGTCTCTGTTAGGAAAGAGGATGCTCTTTTGGGAAAGCTCGATGCTGTGCAATTCTGCCATTCAGATTTACTTAGCTGCCCTGCCCCCATCTCCAGTCGCTACCGTTGACAGCTCTCCTGAGTTTTGTGANATGTCGTTTACGATCAATCTCGGCGTCTCTGTTAGGGAAGAGGATGCTCTTTTGGGAAAGCTCGATGCTGTGCAATTCTGCCATTCAGATTTACTTAGCTGCCCTGCCCCCATCTCCAGTCGCTACCGTTGACAGCTCTCCTGAGTTTTGTGAGCCATTTGGTGATTTTTGAGCATCCTTCATTATTCCTCTTGTCTTTGTGGTGTAACGAAACTAGTCGTTTTTTCCTTCGTTGGATGAGTATTTCTCGCCAGTCTGCTCAGTGCCAGACACTGGAGCCAGCACGCTGCGGTGAACAGACAGGCCGGCCTTGCTCTCGGGGAGCTTCTGGTCTGACCACATGGGTGCTGTTGAGGGCCTGCCGGCTGTCCCCGACTCTGTCCAGCCAGCTGACCTGGTGGCCGCAGGCGTCCCTGCTGGTCCAACAGATCCACTGTGCCCTCGGGCTTGGTGTTGGCGCTCTCGTGGGGTCCTCTCACGTGGGTGATCAGTGGTGTCCCCGGCTGTGGCAGCTGTGGCAGGTCCACGTTCTGTGGCCACGCCCGGGGATTCCGACAGTATCACTAGCTGACTCTGCGTGCGTCCACAGGACGCGCTTGGGCTCGAGCCTTTGTTGCTGAGCTTGGCTGGTGGCTTGTAGAGGGGTGAGTGGAAACGTGGAAGGTGCTCGGAGCGGCCACAGGGCTCAGCACGCACCGTGGCGCGGGACTGTTCCTGGAGCAGGGCGGCTGTTTCTGTGCCTCTGTGGGTGTCTGGGGACCTCGCGGCTCTGGCCCTTAACGATTAGCGCCTGCCTATCAGCCCTGCTTTCTCGACCTCCTGCTCTCTGCTGAGCAGCTCGGCTCTGGATGGCTGTGTTGCCTCAGCAGCACTGTTCAGGCCTGTCTTGCTAATAAGACCTTTCACTGATTTGCATTTCTCTGTGGAAAAATAATCAGACTTTTTGGGACCCTGTGACTTTTGATTTTGAGAATGGCCCATGATTCATGATTTGAACCTCCCGGTGGCTCAGAGGGTAAAGCGTCTGCCTGCAATGCGGGAGACCTGGATTCGATCCCTGGGTCAGGACGACCCCCTGGAGAAGGAAAATGGCAACCCACTCCTGTACTCTTGCCTGGAAAATCCCATGGACAGAGAAGCCTGGTGGGCTACAGTGCATGGGGTCGCAAAGAGTTGGATAACATTGAGCGACTTCACTTTCACTTTCATTTTCATGATTCTTGTTGCTGTTCAAATGCAGGTATGTTGCAGTTCCTGAATTATAGTGTGTGAGCCTTTAAAAAAAATCTTAGTTCATAAAAATTAATGTATTCTCAAATACAAAGACTTTCACCTTCTCTAGATCTTTTATTGTACACTTAAGATAATACTGATTATATGAATATGCTAAGATATGTATTTCTGAAGGCTACATAGTGTAGCCTTTGGTGATATGGTTTTATTTTCTTCTAATTAATCTTCATTTTGATTGTGCTCTAGTATTGGTAAAACTTTTCAGCAAATTTCCTTGCGTGTTGCATCTCTGTGTGTGTTTATATACAGCAAGGCTGTTCTAATAATACATCATACACCTTATAAAATAAAAAGTGAAAATGCCTGGTGTCTTGTGCTCCCGCATGAGCTGCTTATGGTTCTGTCTGAGGGCAGCTGCTCTTCTTTGCTCTGAATTTCATCCTGAGATGTATTCAGGGCGCTCTTTCAGCACCTCCCTTTCCTCTTGGCATCACCGCTTCTCCTCTCTTAACTGGATTATTTCGATATGCTGCTATTTTTCCCATCTTAAAAAAAAAAAAAAATGCTTCTTTGACCCCATCCATCTCTTCCAGCTACTGCCCCAAACGGTTTCAGTCCTTGCTTCCGTCACTCCCCCTCTCATCTCCACAGTCAGGCTTGTCCGAACCGCTCTGGGCAACAGCTCTCAGGCCCCGGCCAGCGGTGACCTCCTTGCTTCTACACGTAGCGGCCCCTTCTTGGTCTTCATCCTGGTCTCAGCGGCTCCAGCAGTGTTGGCCCAGCTGCTCATACCCTTTCCCTGGGGCTCTTTCTTCACTTGGCTTCCAGGGAGCGTGTTTCTGGTTTCCTACCTGTCTTATCGGCCGTCCCTTTCAGCATCTCTGCTCCCTGACTTCTCACTGTTAGGCAGCCCGGGGCTTCTCCTCTCCCTCTTCTGATTCTCTCTGTGGCCCTCTCCCGACTCATGGCCTTATATACCCCCTGTATGGATGCTGCCTGGAATTCGCTCCAGAGGAATTCTGTGAGATAAACAAGACTGATCATGAGCTGATAATGGTTGAAGGTGGCTGGTACGTACCTGGAGATTTATCATACGATTATCTCTAGTTTTGTCTGTGTTGGAATTTGCCATAATGAAAAGAAAGATCTAAATGCCAATGACTGCCCCACCCGCCGCCAGTTCTTTGTCTCAAGCCCAGCCTCTCTCCTGAGGTACTGTTCTATGTGTCTGTCTGCGCACTTAATGTTTCAACTTGAATGTTAATAGACATTTCGTACTTAGCACGCCCAACAGTGAGCTCCTGATTTTTCCACGTAAATATATTCTGCCCCAGTCTCCTGTCTTGGTTTTACTCACCCGTAATGCCTGTGGTCTTGCTTCACTTCTCTCTTTCACATCCTTCATCCAGTCCACCAGTGAATCTCCATCACTCTGCCTGCAACATATATTCAGACGCAGGATGTGACTAGTCAGAGCTGCCTCCACGGCCACCACCCCGGTCCAGGCCAGCGTCATCGCTCACCTGCTTCTCCTCTGCCGTGTACAGGCTGTAGTCCTCACCGAGGTCGGGAGGATCCCTGCCATGCTCAAACACCGGCTGTGGCTTCTTTTGCTTTCGGTGAAACTCGTGGTCCCCAGAGTGGCCTGCAAGACTCCGTGACTTATGAACAGAGTCCAGCAGAAATACAGCGGGTTACACAGGAGTGCCACATTCATAATTTAACACTTTTCTGGTAGCTAAATTTAACAGGAAAAAGGTGGAGTTAATTTTGGTGATTTAACCCAGTATGTCGACACTGTTTTCATCTCTGACGTCTATACCTCGCCCCCCGGCACATGCAGTTTGGACCAGCTGCCTTTCCCGTGCCTGGTGTCCTCACGTGGCTGGCGGCCGTCACAGTTCAGTCCTGGGCCTCCGTGGCCTTCGCTTCTGTGTCGTTCCCTCCTACCATTCTTCCCTTCTCTCACTTTGCTCCAGCCACGCCGGCCTCCTCACTGGTCCTCGAGAAAGCTGGGCATTTCCAGTTTCGGGGCCTTTGGGCCTCCTGCTCCCTCTGTCTGGAATGCTTTTCCCCAGACGGCCGCACAGCTGGCTCTCCCTTCCTTTGGGTCTGTGCTCATATCTGCTCTGCCTTTCGGCGCCCCGCCTGTCCCCACACCCTCGCTAGCGGTTCCTGCACCTCTCCCCTTCAGTGGTTTCCCTCCACAGGCCGTGCGTGCATCCTAAGTCTCTCAGTCGTGTCCGACCCTCTGTGACCCCATGGACTGCAGCCCACCAGGCTCCTCCATCCATGGGATTCTCCAGGCAAGAGCACTGGAGTGGGTGGCCATTCTCCCCTCCAGGGGATCTTCCCGACCCGGGGATTGAACCTGCATCTCTTACATCTCCTGCCTTGGCAGGCTGGCTCTTTACCACTAGCACCATTGGGGAAGCCCTTTCTCCATAGTACTGTTACCGTTTATCATACTTCTGTTAGATTTTCTCTCTATCCCCCACTGGAATCTGAGCTCTATAAGGGCAGAGATTTTTGTCTATATCATTCCTTGCTCTATTTCAAAGGCATGAAACAGTGCTGGGCACATATAAGAAGCAGATGGATGTTGTTGAGGAATTAAATGTATTAAGAATGATTCTTTTTTTTTAAATTCTTTTTTTGGAATTAAAGTATGGAATTGAGTATTATTGTTTCAGAATATCTTGGTGTTATATTTTACATGACAGTTGAACCAGACGGTCTGGTTCAAGTCACAATATTTTGAAAGAGTCTTCTCTATAATGATGTTATTATGAGTTCAACTTATAATTTAACTGGATTCAAGACCCCTGAGACACTGTATGTCATTCACTTCACTGAGAGATTTAGAAACAAGTTGGGATATTCTGTTTTATGGGTGTGCATAGATCCTTAGTTTCAGAGACAACTTCCTTCCATCACATTTGGTAACATCGTCATGTAAATGGCGGAAGTGATTTCCAAATCCTGGTTTTTGAAATGGTTTTTCCGTGACATAAATCTCTTTCAAAAAGGAAATGCTTTCTTAGCCACTTTTAAGATGTCATCGTGCCTTAAAGGGACAGATTAAACGTTTGTTTGTTTGAACGATATCCATTAATTGACATTCTCCTGACTCATTACTGAAGAGGTCAACAAGTTCTGGAATCTTGTTCTCCAGTTTAAACAGAAGCATCCCTTCTGCTTCGGGTGAGCTGCATTTCAGGTCCTCCGCCCTGAGACAGTCGTTGCAGCGCAGTCCTCGGCCTTGAGGGTCCCAGCCGCTCGTTACAAAGGACTGCCATTTACTGAATTGAAGAGGATGTCCCTACGTTTACTTAACCGGGCACAGGTAACTATATACCCAAGTGTGGCTCAGACGGTAAAGAATCTGCCTGTAATGCAGGAGACCCAGGTTGGTTGCCTGAGTTGGGAAGATCCCCTGGAGAAGGCAATGGCTACCCGTTCCTCTATTCTTGCCTGGAGAATTCCCATGGACAGAGGAGCCTGGCGGGCTACAGTCCATGGGATCACAAAGAGCAGGACTCGACTGAGAGACCGACGTTCTCACACCAACAACTGGTCTGTCCTGTCCATCCATCCTTTGATGTTTTGTGTCTCCTGCCCAGACCCAGGATGCAGACATGGTGGCTGCTTGAGACACCAGCATGTTTTGAGTTAGGAGGTGAGCAGGACTGGGATTGCTGGAAGAGATGGCCAAGCTGGCTAGAGTAACCAGCTGCCTTCTTTTTCATTTTATTGAGGTATAATTGGTTTGCGATGCTGTGCTAAATTTCTGTTCTACAGCAGAGTGATTCTGTTGTGGTGTGCACACACTCTTTTTATATTCTCTTCCATTATGGTTTATCTCAGGATATTGAATATAGTTCCTTGTGCTCTACAGTAGGACCCTGTTGTTCATTCATACTATATGTAAGAGTTTGTATCTACTAACACCAAACTCCCAGCCCATTCCTCTCCTACCTACCCCCGCTTGACAACTACAAGTCTCTTTATGTCTGAGACCGTTTGTTTCATAGATAGGTTCCCTTGCATCGTATTTTAGATTCTACATCTTTCTCTTTCTGACTTACTTTCGTCTGTATGGCAGCCTCTCGTTGCACCCGTGTCACTGCAGATGGCGTCGTTTTGCTCCTTTTTCTGGTTGAGAAATAGCCCGCCGTGTGTGTGCTACGTCTTCTTCATTGGTTCGCCTGTTGACGGATGTCCAGCTGTGTCCATGCCTTCACTGTTGTGAACAGTGCCCGCTGTCTTCTTAGAAAGAGAGGTGGTATGTCTTTGCAGCACTGTGCTGTATCTTCCATCCATCCATTCACCTATTCGTGGAAAATGCTCGTACAAGTTTGCTTTCCATCCGTTTTGACAGTGTAGGAGGTATGTCAACTGGATACGTGTGCTTGGAGCTGTTTTCCCAGCTGCTGTGACCAGAATCACAGTTGAAAAGATGAGCATCTGGACGGAGAACTGCAGCTCCAGCTGGGCACAGACACCCTGGCTACTTTCTGCTGCTGTAGAGACCTTCTCCCACGTGCCCTGGGCCCGCATCAACGAGCAGGGCTCGTCCCTAGTGAGTTAGTCTTCGCTATTTAGACCATCAGCCAACCTGTCAGCTTCTGGTCTTGACATACGTTTGTACAGGGCCTCCTGTGGGAAAGGCTCTGCATCTCCAGATGGAGTGGGGTGGGCATGGGAAAGGAAGGAGCGTGCCAACGTGAATGTGAGCTGAGCTCTGTCTTCAGGGGGCTGATGCTTACTGAGGGGGGCAGACACCCACACTGAACACAAGAGAAAGCACCAAAGTGATGTGGATGGAGTGTGAGAAAGTGTTCTGTGTGCAATCAGAAGGGGTTGGGACTCGAAGGAGTGGGGAGGAACCGGAGCAGGGGGTCTCATCCATCTGTTTGTGGCTGAATCCTCAGAGCCTAGCTCCGCGCAGCATCCCCATCAGGTGCTCAGTAAATGTGCATTTGTTAGAGGTTGGCATGGGCTTCCCTGGTGGCTCAGATGGTAAAGAATCTGCCTGCAGTGCAGGAGACCCAGGTTTGATCCCTGAGTCGGGACGATTCCCCTGGAAAAGGGAATGGCCACCCACTCCAGCATTCTTGTCTGGAGAATTCCATGGACGGAGGAGCCTGGTGGGCTACAGTCCATGGGGTCACACAGACCTGGACATGACTGAAGTGACTTAGCACGCACGGGTGTTGAAGGAGTGGGGCTTCACCACCAGGGACGAAGGAGGAAATGTCCTGTTGGGAGGAGGTGGCTGGTCTGGTAGAAGCGGGGCTGTGTACCGGGAGGGCGGCTGTGTACCAGGAGAGGGAGCCATGTACCGGGAGAGGGGGGCCGTGTACTGGGAGAGGGGGCTGTGTACCGGGAGGGGGGTCTGTGTACCAGGTGGGCATGCCATGGAGGGGCCTGGACCAGCTTTCCAGGAATTTGATTTTGGTGGTTCTTAACCTCTTTAGTTGACTCCTTAGAAAAGACTCTGATGCTGGGAGGGATTGGGGGCAGGAGAAGTGGATGACAGAGGATGAGATGGCTGGATGGCATCACTGACTCGATGGACGTGAGTCTGAGTGAACTCCGGGAGTTGGTGATGGACAGGGAGGCCTGGTGTGCTGCGATTCGTGGGGTCACAAAGAGTCGGACACGACTGAGTGACTGAACTGAACTGAACCTCTTTATATTCCAGCTCTCATTAGGAATTGCCTGGAAACTATAGTTTCTTTCTCTAGAAGGAAGGAAGAGTAACGGCAGCTCATGATTTGACGTGCACCATCAGAGGACTCACAGACCCCAAGGTATAAACTCCTGCCATAGGCTGGGGAGCCGCCAGTCCTTACTGAACTCTTTAAAGGGGTAAGACCCCCTCTTTTCATACCCCTGGAGTCTTCGGGAGTTGACTCGGTTGAGTGTGTACCCTGTAGGCATTCTTGGTTTTGAAGGCGTTGTTAAGTGACAGGCTTAATAGTGGTCCTGATGAGCTTGAGGAAGCAATGGAGAGCTGAGGGGCAGAAGGCTCTGTGTACTCACGTGGAGAGATTCAGTATTTCAGTGTTTGCTCCACGGAGCAGGGGGGAAAAAAGTTTATCTGAGAGAAGATAGAAAAAAAAATTAACTTTTAGAACTTATTCAGGGACTTCCCTGATGGACCAGTGTTAAGACTCCACACTTCCAGTGCCAGAGGTGTGGGTTTGATCTCTGGTCAGGGAACTAGATCCCACATCCCCTATAGCACGGCCAAATTTTTTTTTTGCTTAAATTACTAATTCAGAATATGGAATGCTTATGCTAGTTATTTTCTCCCCGCTGTGACATCGTTTCCAGCCCAGATACGCAGCTAAGCAGCAATTACAGACAAAGAGAGGCAATGTTTTGCAATTCTTGGGTCTGTGAGTGTGGAAGGGAGTCATTAGAGTTTCTTATCACCCAGGTATCGGGTTGAGAGAACTCCTTAGCAATCCTGACCCATCATGGAAGGCTGCCTGGAGGAGGAATGTGGCAAGAGTTCATAGGCCATCTTGGAAAACTTTGTTCCTGTTATCATAAAAGTTCTTATCTCGACTATCTGTGTACCTTCAATTAAAAAATAAGTTAAAAAAACAAATTTCTTGTACTCTAGTAGTTTTTAGTGGATCTGCTGTACAGATAGGCAGACTGGAGAGTAAAAAAAAACCAAACAAGTATGGGCAGGACAGTGCTGACCTCTGTGTGTCATAGGTGAGCTCACTCGTGGAGGGGCGAGGTTCAGGGGCGGCAGGGCCATGCTTTTCCTCAGGGAACAATGTTGGTTGAACATTGGCCCTGCCCCAGGCTGGGTTAGAGACTGGCCAGCACCAGCAGGCACTGCTGGCGTGGAAGAGGGAGCCCTCGGTCTGCCCCTGAGCACAGCCAGGGACAGACACGGGGGTCTTGCGAGAAGCTCTTGCCCGAAGCGTATGGCAGGAAAGGGGCTTAACGAAGTCAGCTCTTCCTCCCCTCTGCTCACGTCCCCCAACTGTGGGATTTTGCTTGCAGGGAGGTTGGTCTGGACAGAGTTTTAAAAGTTCTTTCAAAGGGAAGAGCCCCTCCTGTTTTCCCATGAGTGGTCTTCAGACTGCAAGTCCAGACACCTTAATGAGTGGTGAAATCAATTTGGTGGGTTGGGACCGATTTGGAAAAAAAAAAAAAAGAACGTAATAGGAAGTATTAGATGGCATAGAGTGTCGTAAAGATGAGTGTGATTTCATGGTAGTCATTTCAGTGATGTATATAGTCTATGTCTGTCTGTATCTACGGACGTGTGTATCTATATGCACTCAAGTGCGACAAGGGGGCGGCAGAGGATGAGACGGTTGGATGGCATCACTAACTCCATGGACATGAGTTGCAGCAAGCTCAGGGAGATGGTGAAGGACAGGGAAGCCTGGCGTGCTGCAGTCCATGGGGTCACAAAGTGCCAGACATGACTTAGCAACTGAACAACAGCAACACGCAAGTGCACATACACGTGTGTGTGTGCCAGGCCACGTGCCAACTTTCCTAGGGTCCATCAAGTCTGAGAAACAAGTGCAGGAAGGATTTCTTTGCTCTCAGGGGAGATAGCAGGTTCCGGCCGCTTCCCCAGAGGCCATTGCTATGGAGACAGATGTGGCGAGAGGGCTGTTTCTTCTTTTTTTTCTTTTTTTAAGAGCCGCAGAGTCAGGCTCTCACAGCGTGATCTGAGGTTCGGCTGTGGCTGCTCACCCACTCCTGCCCCCGCTTCCCCATGCCCGGTGTTTCCTGCTGCGGCCAGCTGGGGAGAGAGGCCGGCAGACCTCTCCAGGGGCGGGAGCGGAGGCCGCCTCCCCCTTCCGTCACCAGGTGTGGCGCCCTGGGGAGCAGCGTCTTCAGCCCCGCGCCTCTTCTCTGGCTTCCTGACTTGATTAGCTGTTTCCATGCCAAGGTCAGGGCTGGGAGAGGAAGGCCATCCCGACCCGTTACTTTGCCCTGTGGTTCTCTGTTTCACAGGTGTGGTGGGAGGGAAGTCTCGAGTTCAGGCTGTCTGGGGAGGGGGTTCCTGGGAAATTGGACTGAGCCAGCTCCCCGCCTCAGAACGGCCACTTAGCTCGGTAATTCTCTGGCTCCATCTTTCCTGCAAAGGCCAGGAGCCTTTCTCGGATCTTGCTTCTCCTTCCGTCAGCTGTGCTGACCGGCCTGCAGGGCGCTGACCCACTTGTGGTACCTCAAATAGAGGTTTNGTCTATGTCTGTCTGTATCTACGGACGTGTGTATCTATATGCACACAAGTGCGACAAGGGGGCGGCAGAGGATGAGACGGTTGGATGGCATCACTAACTCCATGGACATGAGTTGCAGCAAGCTCAGGGAGATGGTGAAGGACAGGGAAGCCTGGCGTGCTGCAGTCCATGGGGTCACAAAGTGCCAGACATGACTTAGCAACTGAACAACAGCAACACGCAAGTGCACATACACGTGTGTGTGTGCCAGGCCACGTGCCAACTTTCCTAGGGTCCATCAAGTCTGAGAAACAAGTGCAGGAAGGATTTCTTTGCTCTCAGGGGAGATAGCAGGTTCCGGCCGCTTCCCCAGAGGCCATTGCTATGGAGACAGATGTGGCGAGAGGGCTGTTTCTTCTTTTTTTTCTTTTTTTAAGAGCCGCAGAGTCAGGCTCTCACAGCGTGATCTGAGGTTCGGCTGTGGCTGCTCACCCACTCCTGCCCCCGCTTCCCCATGCCCGGTGTTTCCTGCTGCGGCCAGCTGGGGAGAGAGGCCGGCAGACCTCTCCAGGGGCGGGAGCAGAGGCCGCCTCCCCCTTCCGTCACCAGGTGTGGCGCCCTGGGGAGCAGCGTCTTCAGCCCCGCGCCTCTTCTCTGGCTTCCTGACTTGATTAGCTGTTTCCATGCCAAGGTCAGGGCTGGGAGAGGAAGGCCATCCCGACCCGTTACTTTGCCCTGTGGTTCTCTGTTTCACAGGTGTGGTGGGAGGGGAGTCTCGAGTTCAGGCTGTCTGGGGAGGGGGTTCCTGGGAAATTGGACTGAGCCAGCTCCCCGCCTCAGAACGGCCACTTAGCTCGGTAATTCTCTGGCTCCATCTTTCCTGCAAAGGCCAGGAGCCTTTCTCGGATCTTGCTTCTCCTTCCGTCAGCTGTGCTGACCGGCCTGCAGGGCGCTGACCCACTTGTGGTACCTCAAATAGAG
The DNA here is from genome assembly GCA_006410735.1 of Raphicerus campestris. Lineage (NCBI taxonomy): Eukaryota > Metazoa > Chordata > Mammalia > Artiodactyla > Bovidae > Raphicerus > Raphicerus campestris. Next base: position 208,282 of record SJYW01047397.1, read on the forward strand.
GTTTAAATTAGGACCTTTAATCTGTAAGAGGCTTACAGCCTGTTGGCTGGCCAGCTGCTCTGGACTGCCCTGTGGGCAGAGCTGGGCTTCACTTGGCCCTTGTTGGGTCGAGGGAACCTTGGGGATGGGAATCACGGTGGCTTCTTTGCAGGAGTGACCGGACTTATAGTCTCATTCATGAAGGCCTGGGAGTAGCCAGAGGCCAGGGTGGCAGAGTTGCTTGCCCAGCGCTCCATCTGCCGTCTGCGCTTACACATACATCCCTGGGAGCCGGCGGGCGCTGTCGCTGGGGATGGGACGGGGTGGCGGTCTGTCCTTGTACTGATGGAGTGGGTGCTGCTGCACCTTCTTCTGGGAGCCGAGCCCAGCTCCTCCTGATCCGCAGTTAGCTCTGTTTGCGTTTCCATCTCCCAGATGCCGGTTAACCAAGAGCTGGCTGTGCAGGACGTGCTGGGCGCCGTAGGGCACACAGGAGCGTGAGCCTGGGGGCCTCCCCTGAATTTCTTGTCTTTTTGAGGAGACCTGACCAGCACGTGTCACTCTTCCCACGGACTCACATTTGTGTGGGTGGAAGCTGTTTACCGCAGCAAATTTTAAAGTTCCAAAGCCACAGGCATAGTGGTGGGGGTGGGGGGGGGGCAGGGTCTGTGGTCAGCCTGGGAAGGGAGAGGGCTCTGGGGTGGTGAGAGCTGGCTGTGATTGGTGGGGCTCAGCGGGATGTGGAGTGGGGAGGATGGGGAAGGAGGGAGGAATCCCGGGAACAGAGGCTGGGAGAGAGGGTGGTCCCCCAACTAAGTGCAGGTCACCAGAGGGTCTACCTCCCCAACCATATCTTGAAATTGCCCCCGTTTCGGTCCTACAGACTCTTACCCCTTGATAACAGAGAGATAGACCTCAGGTTCCCACCATTTTCTCCTCCTGTTTATCATTGATAATAGCAATGATTCTTGATCTTATTGAGCGCTTACTACACGCCACTATTGCTGTGCTTTCCGTAGATGATCTCACTGAGTCTTCCCAGCAGTACCCTGAGGTCACTGTTACTTTGTGCATGTTGCTGAAACTGAGGCAGAGGAAGGTTAAGTGATTTGACAGAAGTCCACCTGAGACGACCTGAAAGCAGAGGCCGTGCTCTTAACCCACTGCTTCCCAAACTTATCTGAACGGTGAAATCACCAGGGGCTCTTTTAAACTTTCCAAAGCCCGGGCCAGTTATGTTACACGAAGGCCAATTACATCACAGTCTCTGGAGAGTGGAACTCTGGCATGAGTAGATTTTGAAGTTTCCCAGGTGATTTCAATGTGCCAGGTTTAGAAACCACTATCTGAACCCTCTGAGTTTTGGGGCCTGTGAGTATTTGCTTAAATACATTTTCATCTTCCCCCAGGCCCCTATCACCCACCGTCCCCTAGTGATTAACTCCAGCTTCCCGTCTAAGGAAGCAGGACCCGTGTCACCACCACAGCTGGGACTCCCTGGAGGGAAGCCTGGGTGGGCTGGAGTGGGCAGAAGGTGGGCTGGCCGCTTGGCATGAGTGCCTGCTTCCCCCCTCTGAGTGCACCCTGGGGCAGAGGATGCTTGCAGAGCCCCGGAGACCTTCAACCATGGCTTCTCACATCTTCTGCTCCCCTGGGCCCCTGACNCCCACCGTCCCCTAGTGATTAACTCCAGCTTCCCGTCTAAGGAAGCAGGACCCATGTCACCACCACAGCTGGGACTCCCTGGAGGGAAGCCTGGGTGGGCTGGAGTGGGCAGAAGGTGGGCTGGCTGCTTGGCATGAGTGCCCGCTTCCCCCCTCTGAGTGCACCCTGGGGCAGAGGATGCTTGCAGAGCTCCGGAGACCTTCAACCATGGCTTCTCACATCTTCTGCTCCCCTGGGCCCCTGACTTCATTGGTGAAGGGAGAGGGTCACACGAGGGCACATCGCTTCTAGACAAGTCTTGCTCCTCTCCTGTCTGTCCCCGGGTGAACCTGAAATGGACACGAAGCGCAGAGTCCTTTGGGTGCTGGGAACAGCACTAAATTTAGCAAAACTGTAGCTGGTGGGGGGCCGGCCTGTCGTGAGCCAAACCCAGCCCCGAGTGGGCTAGATTTACAGTCAGCGAGCGTCATCTGCGCTTGGGCAAGCCTGTGGTCACTCGGGATCTTTCCATCCCTGAGGCCCGGGCACTTGGCTTGCGTTCTGCGGCTCCACGACTCTGCCTGTGACACTGGGGCCCACCGCCACTGCCCCTCGGGGTTGGCCTTCCGTCCGTCCCTGCCTCACGTGTCTGGCGCTCCCCCTCCGGCACCTTTGCCTGGCCTGCACAGCCTTCCTAGGCTAGGCCTCTTGACCAGTGTTGCCAGCCTTCGTTCCCAAGGGCCTGGAGAGCAGGACCTGTTGTTGCTGTTCAGTCACTCCGTCATGTCCAGTTCTCTGTGACCCCACGGACTGCAGCACGCCAGGCCTCCCTGTCCTTCACCATCTCCCGGAGTTTGCTCAGACTCATGTCCATCGAGTCGGTGATGCCATCCAGCTGTCTCATCCTCTGTCGTCCCCTTTCCCTCCAGCCTTCCATCTTTCCCAGCATCAGGGTCTTTTCCAGTGAGTCAGCTCTTTACATCATGTGGCCAAAGGACTGGAGCTTCAGCTTCAGCATCAGTCCTTCCAGTGAGTATTCAGGGTTGATTTCCTTTAGGATGGACTGGTTGGATCTCCTTGCTGCCCAAGGGACTCTCAAGAGTCTTCTCTAGCACCATGGTTCAAAAGCATCAATTCTTTGGCACTCAGCCTTTGGTCAGTTTGTCACAGGGCATCTGGCCATCTTAGGACACTTTTTGGTCCAGATTATTGAGTGGAGGTAAGGGAAGAGCCGGGATAGTTGGTCGAACAAGGCTGTGAGGGACTAAGATGGTCTGTTCCTACCAGGAGCTCAGCCAGATACATGGTACCAGAGTGAACTACGATGTGGGGTGGCCGTGGGTGGCCCTGAGACTCTTTGGTCCTTGGCTGTCTTTGGTTGGCTCAGGCTTCTGCCCTGACATGGACCTTCTCTGAGAGGAAGTGAGTTTTGTGGAATTGAAGGTGGAGGTCTGCTGATGGCAACACCATCTGGCCCTGGGCCACCTCCTCCGTCCCCGGCGCAGATCTGACAGTGCTGGCTTCTCTGGCGGAGACTCTGCTGTCCTAGTGCCCTAAGATACAATGGCCAGGCTCCGTCTCTCAGCCTGTGAGCGGGGCTGGGGCCTTTGAGCGGGGCTGGGGCCTTGCCTTGGTGGCGTGATTTGTCAGTACAAGGCCGTGGTTCTCAACTGGGGGCAGCTTTCCCTCCAGGGGCCACTTGGCTGTGTTTGGAGACAGTCTTGATTGTCACAGCTGAGGATCAGGACGGGTATTTATTACTGTGTCCAGTGGGTAGAGGCCAGGGATACAGCAAAGTACTGTACACTGAGCCGGGCAGCCCGCCCCACCCAGAGAATTATCCAGTCCAAAACAACGACAGTGCTGAGGTTGAGAAGCCCTGGTCTAGGAGGACGGTCTTGTAGAAATGGCCCTGCCAGGTAATTTCACCCAGGTCCCTGCTTCTTGAGAAGGAGGAGCTATATAGCCATTGTCTTTGCCCTTTGTACCCTGACTTCCCCTCTTCTCAGCACGTACAGTGCCCTCTCATCACTATGTTTAGGAAGTTGTTTCCAGGGAGTTGCTTCACCCTCATATGGCCCAGGTTCCTGTAGAATCCCCCATCAAGCACCCATGGGTGCCAGGTGGTCCTCTGGGGTGGCTTGGTGCAGCCCGGTGCGCTTGTGCAAGCTCCAAGATAAACTTGAAGCACGCCAGGGAAGCCATTCCTTGCAGACAGCACATGGGAGTGAGCTGTTTTCCCTCGTTCGCTGGTGGCTGAGGGGCTTGCTCTGCCTTGCAGAGCTGAGTTCCACTTGCTAAAGTTCTCTTAGATCAGGAAACATAGACACACTGCCCTGGAGAACACGATGTTGCTTCCCAGATGAGACATCCAACCCGGAGCCATACCTCAGCAGCCCCGCGCTGGCTTGTCTGCCGGCACCACACTCCTGCAGCCGGCACGGCTGCCTGAAGGCTAGCTGGAATGGGGAGACAAAGATGTCCCCCGCTAAGTGAGGACCTTAGCTCGCTCTGCATGGTGTGGGGAATCCAGCGGCTTTTTACAGTCCACCAAGCCTCAGGATTCTTCCCGTGTGACTTCACTACCTTGATGCTTCATTTGTGATGCCGGAGAGTGAAGGCGTGATATGGTGCGGGGAGGAAGGCGTGGAGGGGGTGCTGGCCGAGGAGGTGGGAAGGACTGACGTGGAGAGCAGGCCAGGCTGCCACAGAGATGCGCAGAAGCTCTCCTGTGTGCCTTCGACATTCTCGCCCCAGGTCCCTTCTCAGTGTTGCTCCCCTGCCGCGGATACCATCACTCAGTTTCCACCGCTTCAAGGGAGACCAGCATATTTTGGGATGGGCCGAGCCAAACAGGGAGGGGTGTAATGCTGTGTAGTCAGTACCAGGGATGTTACCTGGTTTTGGCCGTGGTTTTGTTTTATTTGTTTTGAGCTTTCTGTCTCCTTTTGTTGATAGAAGTCACCTGGGGAATGGATTATCTGCGAAGCCCTGGTATTCCTGGAATTCACATTCACTGAACTTATCCTTATCCTCATGTGAAGGACTAGGATGATGACTTGGGCCTCGAAAACCAGGTTCTAGATCCGTCTAAGCCAGCAACCCTGACAGTGGAAACCAAAAGCCTCCCGAGTCCTGTTCAGTGATGGTTAACATCTGAATGGACCCAAGGCCTGGCTGGGTGTATATTTAGAGAGTCGCGCCCAGCAGAGAAAGAACCCCTGGGTGAGCCTGGCTTGCTCATCCCAGCCGAAGGTCTGAGCACACCCAGGGTCACATCCTCTTATTCCATAGTCGGCTGAGGTCACTTCCTTGTGTACCCAGGGCTGCCCACGCCCAACCACTATTTCCTGCCCTGGGTCAGGGCGTGTAGCTCATTCTCCACAGAACCTCTTTGGTAGCTTATCGTCATCTACCAGCATTCTTTGGCCTCGGGCCCTAAGCCTCCTTCCCGCTTAGCTCCCATCTTGCTCCAGGTCCTGAACATGCCTTTGAGTCTCTGCCTTCTGCATGGACTTCCTGGCTTCTGGGCCCACAGCTACTTCAATGCCCTGCGGCCACCGAATGTGGAAGCCCTGGGTTGCTGGTTTGGAGCTGGGTCGTCTCCTCAGTCGTCTTGGTCTTTACTCTCTTCAGCCCCTGATCTCTACTACTTCTGTCTCGTTTAAAAAAAAAAAATCTTGTTTCTCATAAAAATTACTCCATAGTTCACCACGCATCTCAAAAACCCAAATGCATTTTCAAACTGTGTCTCAGAACAAGCTTGGCAAACTAATTGGAAGCTTTTAAAACACATGTTTATTTAATATAGCTTTGAAGTGTTGTAGAGTAGTATTTCTGCCATTTATTAAAAGGCAATAGGAAAGCAATCAGAAATGTGTATGTCTCCTTACGTCTCATGAGCAGAGACGGTAGGCCCTGCAATCTGTTGATGTTGAGGCAACAACCCGTTTGGATAAAAGTCCATTGTTCTTCATTTTTTTCTCATTAGCTTTTTTTTTTTTTAAAGGAAACTTTGTAACCGACATGTAATACGCATACAGAAAAATAAGCAAATCGCAAGTATCGGCCACAAAGTGCCCCCAGCCTGTAACCAGCACCCACGTCAAGCCAAGGAACAGGGCATACCAGACCTCGTTCCAGAACATGCCTTGGGCTGCTTTCCAGCTCCTGACCGCCCTTCCAAGGGTAGCCACTATTTTGACTGCTAAAATGACAGATTAGTTTTGCCTGCTTTTCAGCTTTATATAAATGTAATCACGCATTTTGGCCACCTGATGCAAAGAGCTGACTCATTGGAAAAGACCCTGATGCCGGGAAAGACTGAAGGCAGGAGGAGAAGCGGGAGACAGAGGATGAAACGGTTGGATGGCATCACCAACTCGATGGACATGAGTTTGAGCAAACTCAGGGAGGTAATGAAGGACAGAGAAGACTGCCGTGCTGCAGTCCGCAGGGTCACACAGAATCGGACACGACTTAGCAGCTGAACAACGACGACAGTCACGCGGTGTGTTCTCCTGTGCTCAGCCGCTTTCATTCACCCTTTTGTCTGTGACGTTCATCCATGCTGTGTGCTGTTGCAGTTTCCTGCTCTTGTGTCTGGGTAGAATTCCATTTTATTAATAGAACATGGTTGATTGTTTGTTCTATGGTTGATGAGTATTCTGGCTGTGTGTAGAGTTGGACTCAAACAGTGTTCCTGTGAGTATATTTCCGTGTGTCTTTTGGTGAATGAATGTATGTGTGCACACACGTCTCTGTGCGTGTATGCGTAATTTATGTGTGTGTTTCTGTTGGGTATGCACCTACGAATGGAACTGCTGGACCGTAGTCTTAGTTGTTGTTGATCAGTTGCCAAGTTGTGTCCGACTCTTTGCAACCCCATGCACGCCAGACTTTCCTCTCCTTCACTATCTCCTGGATTTTGCTCAAACTCATGTCCATTCGGTGATGCCATCCAACCATCTCATCCTCTGTAGCTCCCTTCTCCTCCTGTCCTCAATCTTTGACAGCATCGAGGTCTTTTCCAATAAGTCGGCTCGTATCACATCAGGTGGTCAAAGTGTTGGAGCTTCGGCGTTGGCCTCAGTCCTTCCAATAAATATTCCTGGTGGATTTCCTTTAGGATTGACTGTTTTGGTCTTGCTGTTCAAGGGACTCTCAAGAGTCTTCTCCAGCACCACAGTTTGGAAACATCAGATCTTTGGTGTTCAGCCTTCTTTATGGTCTAACTCTCACATCCGTACATGACTACTGGAAAAATCATGGTACAAAGTGCCAAGCGGTGGTACAGTTATACTTCCACCAGCAAAATAGGAAAGTTCTGGTTGTTCCGTGCCCTTGCCAGGATTTGGTGTCATCCTCTTTCTTCACTGTACTCTTTCTAGTGCGTCTGAAGTAATACTGGACTGTGGCCTGCATTTGCCTTTTTGTGATTGGCCACTTTAGTATCCTCATTTGTGTGAAGTGCCTGTGAGGGTAGTTTACCCTTTTTTCTATTGAATTCCTGTCTTTTTCGTATTGGTTTGTTGAAAGCTCTGCCTCTATTGTTGAATATATGCATCGCACATGTTTCCTCGCTTGCCTATCTTTTGATATATCCATTCCTTCAGTGTTATTCCTGAGATTAACCCTTAGAAAACCTTTGGATTATATATAGTCCTCTGCATGGGGATATTTTATTCTTTGTTAGTGATGTTGACATTGGTGCTACATTCTGCCAGTAACTTGTCTACAGAGGTAGTATCGTGGTATTGGTTGTATAGGGTGGGACGGGGACTCTCGAAGTTCTTGGTATATGGAAGTGTTGGCACCTTTGAGATCATATTCAAGTAAAAACCGTTCACATCCAAGTGCTTGCTGTGTGCCATATCTTCTAAGCTTTTACATGGACCCATTTATTCCTCATGCATGCTTATTACCCCCACTAGTCACTATTATTAGTGTCTAATGGTGCGTGTGTGCTCAGTTGTGTACAACTCTTTGCGACTGTGTGGATTGTAGCCTACCAGGCTCCTCCGTCCATGGGATTCTCCAGGCCAGAATACTGGAGTGGGCAACCATTTCCTTCTCCAGGAAGGAGATCTTTCCCACCCAGGAATCGAACCCATGTCTCCTGCATTGTATCCCTCACTCTTACCCGCATTTTCAAGTGAGGAAACTGAGGCTCTGCGAAGTCTTATAATTGCTGAAGGTCACATAACTGAGAGTTTGGATGCTGAGCTCATGCCCAGTAATCAATTGTACTGCATAGGAAACTGCAGTTCCTAAAATCGATAGTTTATTAGGATGCCTGGCACATAATAAGTGCTCAATAAATACCTGTTGAGTGACAGGGTTTGACAGTGGTGAGTTGGACGACGACTTTGTCCGGTAGGGAGGCTGGCTGGCAGTAGGGTATGTCGTGTTCCACCCTGATGTATCCCTTGCCTAGAGCAGTGCCCATCACGTGTAGACATTGTGGTGGACATTTGTGGAGTGAATGACTCGGTTACAGACAGGCTGTAAATCCTGCTTTGCAGAAGGGGTGCATTCAGAGGGTGCTGCAGGGAGGGCCCCGGAGCCCAGACGGGCACATCAGGAGGGGCCGTGGTTAGGGCCCCGGGAGAACTCAGAGTCCAGCTCACGGCCTCCTGGTGTCCAGCCGCAGGGCAGCCCAGCTTGCGGAGGCAGGCCGGGGGCCAGTGTCAGCAGGCAAGCCTGTCCCAGTTACAGGCTGTTGGGTCAGAAGAGGTCCCAGCAGCAATGCGGGGCTGGCAGGCTCCAAGGTCAGGTAATCCAGAGTCACAAGGTTGCAGGCAGTGAAAGTTCAGGCAGGCAGGAAAGCGAGCCAAGGAGCGCTTGCAGGGAGCTGTTTCCCTGGGCTGGCCGGCTGGCCTCCCTCCTGAATGAGGCCTTTCTTCTCAGGCTGCTGAGGGCCTGCGAGGAATACAGCAGACCTCGGGCCGGGCCGGGCGACCCAGAGACCCGCCTGCTCTGGAGCCAGAAGAAGCCATCCTGAGTGTCTGCTCAGACTCTTCACTTAGCCGGCGAGGAATGAAAGCCTAAGTGCGGCGTTACTCAGAGCCAGGGGAGAGCCAGCCTGGGGAACGTGGACTGCGGTGTTTCCTGCTTCCTCGTGCTTTCCATCAAAAGTTAAGAGGTGGCGGGGACTGCGATCCTGGAAGGAGGACGGACTAGGGTGAACGCCTTAGAGAAGAACCACGGGGGGTCCTCGGATGTGGGGAAGAAGGAGACACGTGACTGCTGCACGGAGCCTGGGAGGAGGGCGGCTCCAGGGATGGTGAGGGGGTCGGAAGCCGCTAGATGATGAATGCAGCCACGAGTGGAGAATATAGAAGTTCCACGAAGACAGAGCCTTTTTCATCATTACTGAAGCTCCAATATTTTGGCCACCTGATGCGAAAAGCGGACTCATTTGAAAAGACCCAGAAAGATTGAAGGCAGGAGGAGAAGGGGACGACATAGGATGAGAAGGTTGGGTGGCATCACCGACTCAATGGACATGGGTTTGGGTGGACTCTGGGAGTTGGTGATGGACAGGGAGGCCTGGCGTGCTGCAGTCCATGGGGTTGCAAAGAGTCAGACACGACTGAGCGACTGAACTGAACTGACCTAAAACTGAAGCATAACATACAGAAAAGTACAAGAGAGTGAGGACTTTTTTTTCCTATTTTTTTATTGTGGTAAACACATATGAAATGTACCATCATAACCATTTTGAATATACAGTTCACTGATATTCTGTACATTCATATTCTTGTACAACCATCACCACCATCCATCTCCAGAATTCGTTTTGTCTTTCAGAATTGAAATTCAGTACCCATTAAATACTTGGGCTTCCCTGGTGGCTCAAACGGTCAAGAATCTGCCTGCAGTGCGGGAGACCTGGGTTCGATCCCTGGGTGGGGAAGATCCCCTGGAGGAGGGCATGGCCACCCACTCTGGTACTCTTGCCTGGAGAATCCCTGTGGGCAGAGGAGCCTGGTGG
>SJYW01047397.1:224045-244685 GCA_006410735.1 Raphicerus campestris
TGTATGCGTAATTTATGTGTGTGTTTCTGTTGGGTATGCACCTACGAATGGAACTGCTGGACCGTAGTCTTAGTTGTTGTTGATCAGTTGCCAAGTTGTGTCCGACTCTTTGCAACCCCATGCACGCCAGACTTTCCTCTCCTTCACTATCTCCTGGATTTTGCTCAAACTCATGTCCATTCGGTGATGCCATCCAACCATCTCATCCTCTGTAGCTCCCTTCTCCTCCTGTCCTCAATCTTTGACAGCATCGAGGTCTTTTCCAATAAGTCGGCTCGTATCACATCAGGTGGTCAAAGCGTTGGAGCTTCGGCGTTGGCCTCAGTCCTTCCAATAAATATTCCTGGTGGATTTCCTTTAGGATTGACTGTTTTGATCTTGCTGTTCAAGGGACTCTCAAGAGTCTTCTCCAGCACCACAGTTTGGAAACATCAGATCTTTGGTGTTCAGCCTTCTTTATGGTCTAACTCTCACATCCGTACATGACTACTGGAAAAATCATGGTACAAAGTGCCAAGCGGTGGTACAGTTATACTTCCACTAGCAAAATAGGAAAGTTCTGGTTGTTCCGTGCCCTTGCCAGGTTTGGTGTCATCCTCTTTCTTCACTGTACTCTTTCTAGTGCGTCTGAAGTAATACTGGACTGTGGCCTGCATTTGCCTTTTTGTGATTGGCCACTTTAGTATCCTCATTTGTGTGAAGTGCCTGTGAGGGTAGTTTACCCTTTTTTCTATTGAATTCCTGTCTTTTTCGTATTGGTTTGTTGAAAGCTCTGCCTCTATTGTTGAATATATGCATCGCACATGTTTCCTCGCTTGCCTATCTTTTGATATATCCATTCCTTCAGTGTTATTCCTGAGATTAACCCTTAGAAAACCTTTGGATTATATATAGTCCTCTGCATGGGGATATTTTATTCTTTGTTAGTGATGTTGACATTGGTGCTACATTCTGCCAGTAACTTGTCTACAGAGGTAGTATCGTGGTATTGGTTGTATAGGGTGGGACGGGGACTCTCGAAGTTCTTGGTATATGGAAGTGTTGGCACCTTTGAGATCATATTCAAGTAAAAACCGTTCACATCCAAGTGCTTGCTGTGTGCCATATCTTCTAAGCTTTTACATGGACCCATTTATTCCTCATGCATGCTTATTACCCCCACTAGTCACTATTATTAGTGTCTAATGGTGCGTGTGTGCTCAGTTGTGTACAACTCTTTGCGACTGTGTGGATTGTAGCCTACCAGGCTCCTCCGTCCATGGGATTCTCCAGGCCAGAATACTGGAGTGGGCAACCATTTCCTTCTCCAGGAAGGAGATCTTTCCCACCCAGGAATCGAACCCATGTCTCCTGCATTGTATCCCTCACTCTTACCTGCATTTTCAAGTGAGGAAACTGAGGCTCTGCGAAGTCTTATAATTGCTGAAGGTCACATAACTGAGAGTTTGGATGCTGAGCTCATGCCCAGTAATCAATTGTACTGCATAGGAAACTGCAGTTCCTAAAATCGATAGTTTATTAGGATGCCTGGCACATAATAAGTGCTCAATAAATACCTGTTGAGTGACAGGGTTTGACAGTGGTGAGTTGGACGACGACTTTGTCCGGTAGGGAGGCTGGCTGGCAGTAGGGTATGTCGTGTTCCACCCTGATGTATCCCTTGCCTAGAGCAGTGCCCATCACGTGTAGACGTTGTGGTGGACATTTGTGGAGTGAATGACTCGGTTACAGACAGGCTGTAAATCCTGCTTTGCAGAAGGGGTGCATTCAGAGGGTGCTGCAGGGAGGGCCCCGGAGCCCAGACGGGCACATCAGGAGGGGCCGTGGTTAGGGCCCCGGGAGAACTCAGAGTCCAGCTCACGGCCTCCTGGTGTCCAGCCGCAGGGCAGCCCAGCTTGCGGAGGCAGGCCGGGGGCCAGTGTCAGCAGGCAAGCCTGTCCCAGTTACAGGCTGTTGGGTCAGAAGAGGTCCCAGCAGCAATGCGGGGCTGGCAGGCTCCAAGGTCAGGTAATCCAGAGTCACAAGGTTGCAGGCAGTGAAAGTTCAGGCAGGCAGGAAAGCGAGCCAAGGAGCACTTGCAGGGAGCTGTTTCCCTGGGCTGGCCGGCTGGCCTCCCTCCTGAATGAGGCCTTTCTTCTCAGGCTGCTGAGGGCCTGCGAGGAATACAGCAGACCTCGGGCCGGGCCGGGCGACCCAGAGACCCGCCTGCTCTGGAGCCAGAAGAAGCCATCCTGAGTGTCTGCTCAGACTCTTCACTTAGCCGGCGAGGAATGAAAGCCTAAGTGCGGCGTTACTCAGAGCCAGGGGAGAGCCAGCCTGGGGAACGTGGACTGCGGTGTTTCCTGCTTCCTCGTGCTTTCCATCAAAAGTTAAGAGGTGGCGGGGACTGCGATCCTGGAAGGAGGACGGACTAGGGTGAACGCCTTAGAGAAGAACCACGGGGGGTCCTCGGATGTGGGGAAGAAGGAGACACGTGACTGCTGCACGGAGCCTGGGAGGAGGGCGGCTCCAGGGATGGTGAGGGGGTCGGAAGCCGCTAGATGATGAATGCAGCCACGAGTGGAGAATATAGAAGTTCCACGAAGACAGAGCCTTTTTCATCATTACTGAAGCTCCAATATTTTGGCCACCTGATGCGAAAAGCGGACTCATTTGAAAAGACCCAGAAAGATTGAAGGCAGGAGGAGAAGGGGACGACATAGGATGAGAAGGTTGGGTGGCATCACCGACTCAATGGACATGGGTTTGGGTGGACTCTGGGAGTTGGTGATGGACAGGGAGGCCTGGCGTGCTGCAGTCCATGGGGTTGCAAAGAGTCAGACACGACTGAGCGACTGAACTGAACTGACCTAAAACTGAAGCATAACATACAGAAAAGTACAAGAGAGTGAGGACTTTTTTTTCCTATTTTTTTATTGTGGTAAACACATATGAAATGTACCATCATAACCATTTTGAATATACAGTTCACTGATATTCTGTACATTCATATTCTTGTACAACCATCACCACCATCCATCTCCAGAATTCGTTTTGTCTTTCAGAATTGAAATTCAGTACCCATTAAATACTTGGGCTTCCCTGGTGGCTCAAACGGTCAAGAATCTGCCTGCAGTGCGGGAGACCTGGGTTCGATCCCTGGGTGGGGAAGATCCCCTGGAGGAGGGCATGGCCACCCACTCTGGTACTCTTGCCTGGAGAATCCCTGTGGGCAGAGGAGCCTGGTGGGCTACAGTCCATGGGGTCGCAAAGAGTCGGACACGACTGAGCGACTAAGCATGCACGCACACATTAAATACTAACTCCCCATCCCCTCCCCACAACCCCTGACAAACACACCCACCTACCTCCTCCTCCTCTAGGCACTTTATAAAAGTAGAATCATACAGTATTTGCCTTTTGGGGGGGACTGGCTTATTTCACTTAACATCATGTCTTTAAGTTTATCTGTGATATAGCACGTGTCAGAATTTCCTTCCTTTTAAAGCTGAATAATATCCCTTTGTATGGATACACTGCTTTTCATTTTACATCTGTGGATGGACCCTTGAGGCAAGAACTTTTATATGGTTTGCTTGCCAGTAAATGGAGTAGGTCCTGGCCTTAGTATGTGTTCATCAAAGAATTGTTGAATGAGTTTTAGTTGTATGGAACATGAGCTGATGGTAGGCTACCTAGGTGGGCTGTCCAACAGGTGTTCCCAGATGACCGAGGACTGAAGGTGAGGTAGGGATGAGGCCAGCCGTGAGAAGGTGCTCTCAGGGCGNTGGCGTGCTGCAGTCCATGGGGTTGCAAAGAGTCAGACACGACTGAGCGACTGAACTGAACTGACCTAAAACTGAAGCATAACATACAGAAAAGTACAAGAGAGTGAGGACTTTTTTTTCCTATTTTTTTATTGTGGTAAACACATATGAAATGTACCATCATAACCATTTTGAATATACAGTTCACTGATATTCTGTACATTCATATTCTTGTACAACCATCACCACCATCCATCTCCAGAATTCGTTTTGTCTTTCAGAATTGAAATTCAGTACCCATTAAATACTTGGGCTTCCCTGGTGGCTCAAACGGTCAAGAATCTGCCTGCAGTGCGGGAGACCTGGGTTCGATCCCTGGGTGGGGAAGATCCCCTGGAGGAGGGCATGGCCACCCACTCTGGTACTCTTGCCTGGAGAATCCCTGTGGGCAGAGGAGCCTGGTGGGCTACAGTCCATGGGGTCGCAAAGAGTCGGACACGACTGAGCGACTAAGCATGCACGCACACATTAAATACTAACTCCCCATCCCCTCCCCACAACCCCTGACAAACACACCCACCTACCTCCTCCTCCTCTAGGCACTTTATAAAAGTAGAATCATACAGTATTTGCCTTTTGGGGGGGACTGGCTTATTTCACTTAACATCATGTCTTTAAGTTTATCTGTGATATAGCACGTGTCAGAATTTCCTTCCTTTTAAAGCTGAATAATATCCCTTTGTATGGATACACTGCTTTTCATTTTACATCTGTGGATGGACCCTTGAGGCAAGAACTTTTATATGGTTTGCTTGCCAGTAAATGGAGTAGGTCCTGGCCTTAGTATGTGTTCATCAAAGAATTGTTGAATGAGTTTTAGTTGTATGGAACATGAGCTGATGGTAGGCTACCTAGGTGGGCTGTCCAACAGGTGTTCCCAGATGACCGAGGACTGAAGGTGAGGTAGGGATGAGGCCAGCCGTGAGAAGGTGCTCTCAGGGCGCAGGGGGCCAAGATGGGAGCTGGGCCTGGGCTCAGCACGGGTGAGAGCAGAGCAGGAAAGGTGGTCTCAGGGAAGTGCTACGCGCTTACACTAACAGAGGGTTTTAGAAGGAGTGCTGAGCACCGTCCAAGTCAGGAGCGATGAGGTCTGAGGAAGGAGCACGAGTTGGCAAATAGTGGTAGACCCAAGGTGAACTTGACTCTGTCTGACATCATTGTTGACCTTGGAAAGAAATTCGTGGTGGAGGTACAGGCCAGAACCTGCGATCAGGGGAAATACACCGAAACAGCCGGAGCCGTTAAATGCTGAGCGCCGGAAGGCGCCAGGTGCCGCAGCAGGAGACTCAGCAGCAAAGATGCACGATGCTCGGACCATTCTAGAGCTTCCTGCAAGTCTCGAACTTGAGTGTGGCCTTGGAATGCTGTCGGGCTCTGCGCAGTAAAGAGGAGAGAGACGACAGCCCCAGGTACATCAGCAGCGAGAAAAAGAGCTTGGTAGAGGGAGTGGGGACCTGACTGGAGACCACAGGAAAGCCAGATCCGTGAGGCAGAGGATACGTGGGGGAAAGTGGGAAATATCTTGGCCTTTCTGTTCTTTGCTTTTAACATTGATTAGGAGATGACAATTGGGAAGCTTGAGTGATTTACATCGAAACACCGCATCTAACGTAACTTAGCAGTCCCACTTAAAATTCGTGGACACTAATCCCCAGGATAACCCGGTTACCCTATAAGTACAGTAGAATATTTTACCATGGATGCTGGTAGCTGTCAAGACCTGGGTGCTTGTGACAGACACACCTGGCTCAAAGGTGAGTGCGGCTGTGTGCTGGAGAATCCGAGCCCCCATTCAGTGTAACTGTTGTGCAGCAAGCTCCCAGCGAGAGCCAGGCCTGGTGCTAGATGCTCGGAGGTCAAGGCGAAATGGCTGAGAGATTAAAAGTCAGACTTGAACCGGGACTGTCGCGGGACTCACCTGCGTCTTCAAGGCTTTCTGCAGGGGAGATGGTGGGCTGGAGACTGAGAAAGCTGATGCCCCCTCTGCCACCACCTCACTCGTCAGCAGCTTCCACACAAGGGCTCACTGCCACCACTGTACCCTGGGGGCAGGCAAAAGCCCGGCCTCTCATAATGAAAGTGAAAGTCGCCCAGTCGTGTCCGACTCTTTACGACCCCATGGACTATACCGTCCATGGAATTCTCTAGGCTAGAATACTGGAGTGGGGAGCCTTTCCCGTCTCCAGGGGATCTTCCCAACCCAGGGATCGAGCCCAGGTCTCCCACATTGCAGGCGGATTCTCTACCAGCTGAGCCACAAGGGAAGCCCAAGAATACTGGAGTGGGTAGCCTATCCCTTCTCCAGCAGGTCTTCCTGACCCAGGAATCGAACTGGGGTCTCCTGCATTGCAGGTAGATTCTTTCCCAACTGAGCTATCAGGGAAGCGCACTCTCATACATAGCCCCCACTGAGAGAGCAGTTTGGTGAATTCCTATATGCACCCACAAGGTTCGCCCCAGATATCAAGGAAATATTTAGAAATGGTTTTTAAAGATAATATCCAGTTAACTTCCCCAGACCCAGGATGCCTGTAAGCTATTCATCTCAAGGAAAAGGCCTAGAGCATTCCCCCAGGACATAAATGAGGGATCCAAGTGTGCGAGAATGCAGATCCTCTCTTTGGGGTGCCAGTCAGATGACTCCCCCAGGGCATGAACCAGGGCAGAGGGTGTGAGGCAGGAGAGGCCAGAGTCCTTAGGTACCTGTTTCAGAGAACCAGGGTTTACCTGGCAGAGCTGAGAAGTGCAAAGCCTCACACTGTCTGTGTCTAGCTCTGAGATGCTGAAAGGGAAGCTAAAATGCTACCAGGAGGCTTTGAATCTCTGCAGGCTCAGCCTGTGTTAGCTCTTGACACCACTGTTCACTCCACAGTAGATTCCCTTAGCATCCAGCCTCGTCCGCTTGGCATATGTTTTAGGGAGCCTTATACATTGATACTGGAGAAGGAAATGGCAACCCACTCCAGTACTCCTGCCTGGAAAATCCCATGGACGGAGGAGCCTGGTGGGCTGCAGTCCATGGGGTGACAGAGTCAGACAGGACTGAGCGACTTCACTTTCACTTTCATACACTGATGCACAGAGTAAAATAATGACAACAGCCAAATTTATCAAGCGTTTGCTGTGTCCAAAGGCCCGCTTCTTGTTTCTGTGTTATAAGCTCATTTAAACCTTGTGGTGACTCCATGGGATAACTACTCTGCTTGACAGATGAGGAAACCGAGTCACCGAGAGGCATGGTCTCTTTCCTGAAATCACTCAGCTAGGGACAGGTGGAGTTGGAAACTGAAGCCGTCTGCCCACGGAGCCAGTACTCTTCAGGGAAATTGGCCCCCGTGGGGTGTGTAGGATCCACCCAAGGAGGGAGCAGAGAGGTCAGCTGCTGAGCAGTCAGGCCCGGAGATCCGGTTTCTCCCCGTCGGAGCGGCTGCCCCCGCTGCTTCCGGGAAGGGCTGGCCGCCCTGCTGCATTACCCGTGTTTGCCAGGTGGATTAGCCTCTCTTTTCCTCGTGTCAAAACAAGCCAAGCAGGAAAAAAAAAAAATATCAACAAACAACACATGATTTCCAGCAGGAAAAGCTCCGCAGCCTCTCAGGTAAGAGGGAGATCTCTGCTGCGGAGGCTGAAATGCCCCAGGTTGCGTCCCAGCGGTAGGCGTGTGCTGGGGGGACCCGAGACCCTGGGCTTGATGGGTCGTTGCCCCAAGGCCCTGGCCCCACTGGGCCCGCCAGCCACCTTCCTCCTCTGCTTCCCATCATGCCATGTGAGATTCGCTGGTGTCCCGTCCTGCCAGGAGCTAGCTCTGAGTCGTGGCAATCTCAGTTTCCATCTACAGTGTGACGAGACTGGGTTTGAGCATTGATTTTTTTTTAATTTTTTTTTTAAATTGCAGAGGAACATGTTCCTCCAAAAAAACAACTTTGGATAGGCACAGGCGATGAAGCAGTTTAAAGCAGAGGTGCAAATTTTCAAAAAAAAACAGGCAGGGAAAACAGCTTAGGCCACGAACTCTCTGCAGTTCGTTCCCTGAGCCTGACTGGTTCCGTGTCCAGACTGCTCTGCACACCATTCCTTGCCCCTGGCCTTTGCTCCTTCCGTTGTTACTGGAAGGTTTGAATTCCTTAGCGCCCCCTTCAGCTTCCACCTCCTCCGTGAAGCCTCTGCCTCCCGTGAATCCTGCCCCTTCCAGGTTCCCATTGCGTTTATTAGCTGTTTTAATCTTTGGGCTCTCCCATATTGCCTAGTGGTAGCTTCAAAGAATTTATATGTGTAATAAATTTGCATATTTTATATATGAAAACAATTTAGTTGGATACATATTTATATATATATATGTATATACATACATGCATGTACATATGTATATATATGTATTATGCATATTAAATATATACGTGGCTCAGATGATAAAGAATCTGCCTGCAATGCGGGAGACCTGGGTCTGACTCCTGGGATCAGGAGGATCTTCTGGAGTAGGAGATGGCAACCCACTCTAGTATTCTTGCCTGGAGAATCCCACGGACAGAGGAGCCTGGTGGGCTACAGCCCTTGGGGTCACAAAAAGTCGGACGGGACTGAGCGACTGAGATTTCCAGCGACTGAGACTGCGTGTTTGCACACACGCAGCCTGTATGGTAAAGTTTCGGTCGTAGGAATCATGTCTGTGTCCTCTGGAGCCTCCAGCCCATGTCACAGACTCAGGAAATCCTAGTGTCAGAAACGATTGCGTGACATGCTGAGTCGCACCTGGCTGTGAATCTTGGTTCTGCCACAGACCAGCTGAGTAACCTTTGGAAATACTCTGAGACTTCCTGTTTGTAAGGTGGGGGATGGGAACACTTGCCTTCCACAAGCATTTACTGGGTGCTTACTGTTTTCCAGGCACTCTTCTCGACTCTGGGGGTTTAGCACTTTACAAAGCAGACAGAAGCCCCTGTCCTCATGGAGCTGGTTTCAGGAGGCGCCGCTCCCCACCCCTCCAGACTTGCTGGGAGAAAAGGAGGAAACGGTCCCTTCTGATTGCCTGGACCCCAGCCTGGGTGGGACTGGGTGGCAGGANACTGGAGACCACAGGAAAGCCAGATCCGTGAGGCAGAGGATACGTGGGGGAAAGTGGGAAATATCTTGGCCTTTCTGTTCTTTGCTTTTAACATTGATTAGGAGATGACAATTGGGAAGCTTGAGTGATTTACATCGAAACACCGCATCTAACGTAACTTAGCAGTCCCACTTAAAATTCGTGGACACTAATCCCCAGGATAACCCGGTTACCCTATAAGTACAGTAGAATATTTTACCATGGATGCTGGTAGCTGTCAAGACCTGGGTGCTTGTGACAGACACACCTGGCTCAAAGGTGAGTGCGGCTGTGTGCTGGAGAATCCGAGCCCCCATTCAGTGTAACTGTTGTGCAGCAAGCTCCCAGCGAGAGCCAGGCCTGGTGCTAGATGCTCGGAGGTCAAGGCGAAATGGCTGAGAGATTAAAAGTCAGACTTGAACCGGGACTGTCGCGGGACTCACCTGCGTCTTCAAGGCTTTCTGCAGGGGAGATGGTGGGCTGGAGACTGAGAAAGCTGATGCCCCCTCTGCCACCACCTCACTCTTCAGCAGCTTCCACACAAGGGCTCACTGCCACCACTGTACCCTGGGGGCAGGCAAAAGCCCGGCCTCTCATAATGAAAGTGAAAGTCGCCCAGTCGTGTCCGACTCTTTACGACCCCATGGACTATACCGTCCATGGAATTCTCTAGGCTAGAATACTGGAGTGGGGAGCCTTTCCCGTCTCCAGGGGATCTTCCCAACCCAGGGATCGAGCCCAGGTCTCCCACATTGCAGGCGGATTCTCTACCAGCTGAGCCACAAGGGAAGCCCAAGAATACTGGAGTGGGTAGCCTATCCCTTCTCCAGCAGGTCTTCCTGACCCAGGAATCGAACTGGGGTCTCCTGCATTGCAGGTAGATTCTTTCCCAACTGAGCTATCAGGGAAGCGCACTCTCATACATAGCCCCCACTGAGAGAGCAGTTTGGTGAATTCCTATATGCACCCACAAGGTTCGCCCCAGATATCAAGGAAATATTTAGAAATGGTTTTTAAAGATAATATCCAGTTAACTTCCCCAGACCCAGGATGCCTGTAAGCTATTCATCTCAAGGAAAAGGCCTAGAGCATTCCCCCAGGACATAAATGAGGGATCCAAGTGTGCGAGAATGCAGATCCTCTCTTTGGGGTGCCAGTCAGATGACTCCCCCAGGGCATGAACCAGGGCAGAGGGTGTGAGGCAGGAGAGGCCAGAGTCCTTAGGTACCTGTTTCAGAGAACCAGGGTTTACCTGGCAGAGCTGAGAAGTGCAAAGCCTCACACTGTCTGTGTCTAGCTCTGAGATGCTGAAAGGGAAGCTAAAATGCTACCAGGAGGCTTTGAATCTCTGCAGGCTCAGCCTGTGTTAGCTCTTGACACCACTGTTCACTCCACAGTAGATTCCCTTAGCATCCAGCCTCGTCCGCTTGGCATATGTTTTAGGGAGCCTTATACATTGATACTGGAGAAGGAAATGGCAACCCACTCCAGTACTCCTGCCTGGAAAATCCCATGGACGGAGGAGCCTGGTGGGCTGCAGTCCATGGGGTGACAGAGTCAGACAGGACTGAGCGACTTCACTTTCACTTTCATACACTGATGCACAGAGTAAAATAATGACAACAGCCAAATTTATCAAGCGTTTGCTGTGTCCAAAGGCCCGCTTCTTGTTTCTGTGTTATAAGCTCGTTTAAACCTTGTGGTGACTCCATGGGATAACTACTCTGCTTGACAGATGAGGAAACCGAGTCACCGAGAGGCATGGTCTCTTTCCTGAAATCACTCAGCTAGGGACAGGTGGAGTTGGAAACTGAAGCCGTCTGCCCACGGAGCCAGTACTCTTCAGGGAAATTGGCCCCCGTGGGGTGTGTAGGATCCACCCAAGGAGGGAGCAGAGAGGTCAGCTGCTGAGCAGTCAGGCCCGGAGATCCGGTTTCTCCCCGTCGGAGCGGCTGCCCCCGCTGCTTCCGGGAAGGGCTGGCCGCCCTGCTGCATTACCCGTGTTTGCCAGGTGGATTAGCCTCTCTTTTCCTCGTGTCAAAACAAGCCAAGCAGGAAAAAAAAAAAAAATCAACAAACAACACATGATTTCCAGCAGGAAAAGCTCCGCAGCCTCTCAGGTAAGAGGGAGATCTCTGCTGCGGAGGCTGAAATGCCCCAGGTTGCGTCCCAGCGGTAGGCGTGTGCTGGGGGGACCCGAGACCCTGGGCTTGATGGGTCGTTGCCCCAAGGCCCTGGCCCCACTGGGCCCGCCAGCCACCTTCCTCCTCTGCTTCCCATCATGCCATGTGAGATTCGCTGGTGTCCCGTCCTGCCAGGAGCTAGCTCTGAGTCGTGGCAATCTCAGTTTCCATCTACAGTGTGACGAGACTGGGTTTGAGCATTGATTTTTTTTTTATTTTTTTTTTAAATTGCAGAGGAACATGTTCCTCCAAAAAAACAACTTTGGATAGGCACAGGCGATGAAGCAGTTTAAAGCAGAGGTGCACATTTTCAAAAAAAAAACAGGCAGGGAAAACAGCTTAGGCCACGAACTCTCTGCAGTTCGTTCCCTGAGCCTGACTGGTTCCGTGTCCAGACTGCTCTGCACACCATTCCTTGCCCCTGGCCTTTGCTCCTTCCGTTGTTACTGGAAGGTTTGAATTCCTCAGCGCCCCCTTCAGCTTCCACCTCCTCCGTGAAGCCTCTGCCTCCCGTGAATCCTGCCCCCTCCAGGTTCCCATTGCGTTTATTAGCTGTTTTAATCTTTGGGCTCTCCCATATTGCCTAGTGGTAGCTTCAAAGAATTTATATGTGTAATAAATTTGCATATTTTATATATGAAAACAATTTAGTTGGATACATATTTATATATAT
The DNA here is from genome assembly GCA_006410735.1 of Raphicerus campestris. Lineage (NCBI taxonomy): Eukaryota > Metazoa > Chordata > Mammalia > Artiodactyla > Bovidae > Raphicerus > Raphicerus campestris. The sequence goes on from SJYW01047397.1 coordinate 235,785, forward strand.
ATATGTATATACATACATGCATGTACATATGTATATATATGTATTATGCATATTAAATATATACGTGGCTCAGATGATAAAGAATCTGCCTGCAATGCGGGAGACCTGGGTCTGACTCCTGGGATCAGGAGGATCTTCTGGAGTAGGAAATGGCAACCCACTCTAGTATTCTTGCCTGGAGAATCCCACGGACAGAAGAGCCTGGTGGGCTACAGCCCTTGGGGTCACAAAAAGTCGGATGGGACTGAGCGACTGAGATTTCCAGCGACTGAGACTGCGTGTTTGCACACACGCAGCCTGTATGGTAAAGTTTCGGTCGTAGGAATCATGTCTGTGTCCTCTGGAGCCTCCAGCCCATGTCACAGACTCAGGAAATCCTAGTGTCAGAAACGATTGCGTGACATGCTGAGTCGCACCTGGCTGTGAATCTTGGTTCTGCCACAGACCAGCTGAGTAACCTTTGGAAATACTCTGAGACTTCCTGTTTGTAAGGTGGGGGATGGGAACACTTGCCTTCCACAAGCATTTACTGGGTGCTTACTGTTTTCCAGGCACTCTTCTCGACTCTGGGGGTTTAGCACTTTACAAAGCAGACAGAAGCCCCTGTCCTCATGGAGCTGGTTTCAGGAGGCGCCGCTCCCCACCCCTCCAGACTTGCTGGGAGAAAAGGAGGAAACGGTCCCTTCTGATTGCCTGGACCCCAGCCTGGGTGGGACTGGGTGGCAGGATGGAGGCAGCCCTGGTGGCCTGCACAGAGCACCGAGACTGCCAGGGTGGGGTTTCCAGCGTGAGAGAAGAGGAGGAGCAGGGAAGACCCCCGGGGAGTCCTAGAGGGGCAGCATGTCTCCCTCCTCCCCAGGCATCATCCGTGCCTCGCCCAGAGGCTGCACGCCCCGCACACACGTGGGGAGGAGAGCAGCACCAAGAGGAGGTTCCCCGGTCTGAGGGCTGTGCCCCAGAGCCCCGGGCCTACCTGTGCCTCGGAGCTGTGCCAGCTTCCCCGCCCTGGCCCTCCTGCTGCTGGGGAAGGCTGGCACCGGTGCAGAGGCAGCCTGGCTGGCAGGGGCACGTGGAGTCTTCCTGGCCACACAGGGCCCCTGAAAGAAGAGGCCATTTGACAGACCCCAGAGATCCACCCCCAGCTTGTGCCAGAGGCAGGACTCTGGAGTCACTGAGCCCCCAGCAGATCAGGGTCAAGTTCCCTCACTGGTGGCCCAGTGGAAATGGAGATGCTGAGTGGATTTGCCGTGGACTTGGCCTCCTCCTTGCCTCACGCTGTGACCGTGGGCTAGTGCTCGTACATGCATCCCTTCCTGCTTTCTAGGTTCTGTCTAGAACCAGGGAGGGCAGCCTTGGGGGTTTCCCTGCCCTGTCCCCGCATCTCTTTTCTGTGTTGGGAGTGCCGGTCTCCAGCGTCACCTCTGTGGAGAGCAGAGGGGGCCGCGGCTGTAGCCATCCCCGCCTTTGGTTTCATCTGTGGCCGTGGTCACCTCTGGCTGCCCCGCTGGCCCTCAGAGCCTTCCTCCAGCCTCGCTGCTGGCCGCAGGGTGACACTGGCCTTTGCTAGGCTTCAGTTTCCTCATCTATAAAATGGGACTTGAAATATTAACCATTGCTCTTGGGCTTCCCTGGTGGCTCAGCTGGGAAAGAATTCACCTGCAATGCGGGAGACCTGGGTTCAGTCCCTGGGTTGGGAAGATCCCCTGGAGAAGGGGAAGGCTACCCACTCCAGTATGCTGGCCTGGAGAATTCCATGGACTATATAGTCCGTGGGGTTGCAAAGAGTTGGACACGACTGAGTGACTTTCACTTCACTCACTTTAGCTCACGGAGTTATTTAAAGGATTCAGTGAGCTTGTAACGTGCTTGAAACAGCATCTGGCTTGTAGTAAGGACTCTGTCAGTTGATACTGGATTGGTGACCACATCGTGTAGTGGTGGTGGGCTTGTTTGCTCGGCCCTGTGACCACGGGCTCACCGTGGGCAGGAGGTGTCTTGTGTAGCCCTATGGTATCAATGCCCGGCGCACCCAGGGCCTGGCATGTGGTAGGCACCCAGCAGATCTGTGTCAGGAGAACAGCGACCTCTAGATTTGGGCCAGGGGGTGGGGCAGACCCCACACCCCCATAGGAAGGCACCTAGGAGGGAGGTGCCTCGAGGGTCTGTTCAGCAGCATCAGAGCGGGTGCTGGGTGGGAGGATGGGAACGCATGGTCACCCTGGGATCAGTGTGACCTGACCTTGGGGTGGATCAAGCTCTGGGGGTGATCAGGACCATGCGTGAGGGCACTTGGAACGTCTGGGAGAAAGCCTGGCAAGGGGCGGGGGCTGGCACTGGGGAATGATGGAAGGTTTTAGAGAAAGAGCAGGACAGGCGGGTCCAGGACTTCAGGGAAGATCCTGGTCGAAGACTCTGGACTGCCCCGGAGAAGAGAGGGCCTGGAGTTCGCAGGGCGACCGGTTGGCAGGTGCTGGGGCCACATTGCTGAGAGTCACAAGCCAGGCGCACTGCTCACCGCCCTGCCCCCTCGGGCCCCGGTGCCACCAGGAACCAGGAACCAGGCCAGCCCGCCGTGACCTTCCCCGTCCGGGCCTGGCGCCTCCGGCCCTGGCGCCTGTGTGTTTGCAGCCTCCTGGCTCTGACGCACCTTGCCCAGGTTGCCCAGTTAGGGCAGCCCGTGCCGCGCAAGTCCTAGCGCCCCAGCTCCTCTGAGGCCGCTTGATTTCCCCCTCCCTCTCCAGCCTCTGAGTGTCGGTGTTTATTATTTTCATCTTAAAGTGAGAGACAGCAAGGCTGCTGGAAAACAGGCCACACGCTGTTATTGGCTCCTCTCGCCCAGGACAGGCCTCTTTCCCAAGCGTAGGAGCAGGACCCGGGGCACAGGGCGGGGCGTCGGCAGAGCGCGGAGGCCTTGCCTGGGGGGGCTGGGGGCGCAGGGCGGGGGGCATGTGGTCCTGCGATGGGAGCCTGCATCTCCTTGCTGCCTGGTCCCGGAACAGGCCCCTTGGGGCAGACACTGCTGGTCAGAGCCACCGTGGTGGACTGGCAGGAGGGCACAGCCCCCGCCGTAGAGGACACTGGCTTCTCCTTGTTTCCCATGCCCTTGAATCTGGGCCCTGGACTCTTGGGAGGAGCCTGGCTGGTGGAAGAAGGCGCTCATAGCCCACCTCTGTTAATAAGCACCTGCAGCATACCTGGTCTCCTCTCTAACTGCCCTCTGGGGAGCCAGGGCACCCCGCGGGCCTGCCGGGCATGAAGTGCAGTGGCAGTGCCCCCTGTTTCGTGAGCGTTGGCTGCGTCTCGGCCGTGTGCTGAGCATACAGTATCTCATTTAATCCACGTCACGGTTGTTGTTAGCACTGTTTTATGGATGAAGCAGCTGAGACGGGCAGAGGTTAGTTAACTTGCCCTGGGTCGTGCAGCCAGTAACTTANCTGCCCTCTGGGGAGCCAGGGCACCCCGCGGGCCTGCCGGGCATGGAGTGCAGTGGCAGTGCACCCCGTTTCGTGAGCGTTGGCTGCGTCTCGGCCGTGTGCTGAGCATACAGTATCTCATTTAATCCACGTCACGGTTGTCGTTAGCACTGTTTTATGGATGAAGCAGCTGAGACGGGCAGAGGTTAGTTAACTTGCCCTGGGTCGTGCAGCCAGTAACTTAGGAGTCTCCCTGACTCAGAGCCCCTGGAGTCAATCCTGACGCCCATGGGGGAGGCACCCGGAGCTCAGGGCTTATCGCCAAGAAGACCTGGGGACGGTTTATTGCTTGGTTGTTCCTTTACTGGCTGGATGGTCTCGGCCAGCTCCCCTCGCTTTGCTCATCTGCTCATCTGTAAAATGTGGATAACTTCGTATACTTCACAAGGCTTCGAGCCGCAGGGGGGGATGGTGAAATGGGATGTGTCATAAAACTTCTTTGTGCACTAGAAAGAGTAACACATACATGACACCTCACTTAAATGAGTCAGTATAAAAACTTATCTTAAAAAATTACAAAAAAGGCACACGGAGATGTTCCCTTTTTTTTTTTTTTTCCCCTAAACAAAGGAAATGTGGTTGGTCTCACCTTTGTCTCTGCAGTTGTCAGGCATGAAAATGGGGAGGAGTTCATCAGGGCTGGATGGAGTTCGGAGGAGGTCTCCTAAGAGAGGGCTGTCGCTAGCTTGCCTGGCACAGAGGCTGTGAGTCTAGTCCTAGCTGCATGTCCCCACACAGGCTCCTCGGCTCCTAGCCTGTGGATGGAGGTGGTGGTCATCCTGGCTTCCGAGCCCTGTCGTGAGGACCAAACCGGGATACACGCGTGGGGCCGGCACCAGGCTCAGTGGATGTTGAGGTCCACGTTCGTGATGAGGAAAAGACTGGGCAAGTAGGAGGGAAGCGGCATCCTGATCTGGAGGCTCATCCTTATTTGAAATTTTTCTCAAAGAGGGACCAGAAATATTGGTGTCTTTTGGGAATGAGGGCCTTGGCCACAGGGCAACCTTGGCAGAAGGCCAGACCCTCATTAAGGACCCTAAGCCAAATGGAGGCTCTTCTTCTCCCAAATTGGGGCAGGGGGAATCGGTGGGGGTCAGGGCTGCAAGTCCTCCTGCAGGCGGCAGGGAGATGGCTGTGTCTTAAGAGGTCAGTGTGCTGGGTTCCAACTTGGGCTGGAACAAATGGCGAGGTAAGACGTGGGGTTGGGAGGAGGGGAGATTAATGTTGGCAGTAGTGTGTGAGGTCCCCTTTCTTTCTTTTTATATGAAGGTGATGCAAAAACTCTAGGTGTAGCCTAGAGGTACTCAGCCGTCAGTCAGTACCTTTGGGCCTTTTATGATTTTAAAAGTGAAAGGTAAATGTTGATATTTAGGATATTTGGAAAAGTGAAAGTGAAGTCGCTCAGTCGCGTTTGACTCTCTGTGACCCCATGGACTGTAGCCCGTCAGGCTCCTCTGTCCATGGAATTCTCCAGGCAAGAACGCTGGAGTGGGTTGCTATGCCCTTCTCCAGGGGAATCTTCCTGACCCAGGGACTGAACCCAGGTCACCTGCATTGCAGGCGGATCCTTTACTGTCTTCGAAGTAGACCCCCAAGAAGTCTCACTGTGTTTCCACTCCTGTGTTCACGTGTTCGTCCGGCCAGCGGGCGGCCGCCGGAAACAGGCGCACCATCCGTGGTGGCGTGATGGCCTGTGAGACGCAGTCCAGGGCCACGGGAAGCTTCCTTGCAGGCAGGCTGTTTTATAACTGTTCCCAAATCATGTTAGCTCTGGAATCTATTTTAGGAACTCCTTTGGTTATGAACCGTATCTTATATTTAATTTTGATTCTGTTTCTCCTCTTGCCCTGGATTCAGTAGCCTCGTCCACAAACACTGCGTGCCTGGTGTTATCTTAGGTGTTAGAAATATTTAGAAGAATCAGAGCTCCTTGGTAGGAACACGTTAACGAACTACAGCCTGTGCCTAGAACAGCCTCCCGAGGACTTCTTGGTTCTTTGTGCAGCTACCACTTCCATGCCTCAGAGGAACCCTGAGCTGCTGTCTGGAGCCCATCAGTGTTTGTGAGCTGCCTAGAACTGGGGGTCAAGGCAGAGAGGCTTTGTCCCCCTTTTCCTTGGTTGGTGAGTGTTTGTAACAGTAAGATTTCCAGCCCACCCCGGGGCCACCTGAAGGTAGGTGAGGCTCCGTGTCTCCGCCTGCCCCCGGGGTCTGTGACAGCACTGCTTTGCCCCTTTCTCTTCATCTGTTCCTGTATCTGGTGAGGATGGCGTGTGCTCTTTGCTTGGCTTATATCTACAGTCAGTCGCCATGGGGAGCTAATAAGGTCTCTGGTCTTTCTCTAGGAGAGGCTGGGTTTGATAGAGGGTGCCTGCCCACCTCTGAGATAAGCTGTCTCCTCCGTCCTCAGCCTTGCGCAGGGCCATGCCAGAAAGAAAAGCTCATGACTGATTCCAAGGTCTAGAGTTGACGATGCACTGTGTTCAGCCCAGAGCCAGCCACCCTTCGCATCCTCTGGCCAGGGGGTGTCNGCCTCTGACTGATCTGGGTCAAAATTCTGAAATGTCAAAGAGGAAGAATTTTTTTTTTTTCTTTAAAGGGAATGAGCTGAACTTTTACCCAGCCCTTGCTCTGGGTTCGGAATGTAAGCCGTCTGTAATTGCCACAAACTCCAGGTCGGCAGGCACCAGCCGAGAGCAGAGATCTGGTGCAGGCCTCTCTGTGCTCCCATCCCCTCCTGGACACCTTCTGAAGGGGGCGGCCTCTTTCGCCAAGAAAGAAGTCATTTCTCTCAACACAGGCAGCCGTGCAGGGGACCCATCCCAAACTCTGCACAAGCATCGAGGGCTCGAGTGGGTGTTCTAGATAATAGAGCAGGCAGCAGTCTGGTCTTGGGCAGAACTGACAGGTTCAGGTCCTCAGGGAGAAGGAGTTTCTGCTCACCGCCTGGAGAGGGGCAGGCAGAGGGCATTCAGTGATCCCAGGAGGTAAATCATTCATCAGGTACCTTTGTTGTGATTGTCGAGTTGTTCGCCAGCCCATGGACTGCAGCCCTCCAGGCTCCTCTGTCTATAGGACTTCCCAGGCAAGAATAATGGAGTGGGTTGCCACTTCCTTCTCCAGGGGATCTTCCCAACCCAGGGACTGAACCCAGGTCTCCTGTATTGCAGGTGGATTCTTTACCACTGAGTCACTAGGGAGGCCCCCCTCATTAGGACGCCCTCTACTAGCTGCTGAAGCCACATTCGGCATAGGAGAAGCCCAAGACACAGCCCCTCACCGCAGGACCTACAGGTTCTGAGGACCCTACAAGCAGTCCTGAGTTGGCATTTTTGATATTTCCAAAATCTCTTTAAAAGCTGAATTCATTTTCTCACAATACTAAATGTACTGGTTGGGATCCCAGGCTAGCCCATGAAAGCCTATTTTACTGCTTGAGGAAGTCAGGAGGTTCAGTGCCTTGGGGGGCTCAGCAGGTAAAGGCTGGGGGATGTGTGAGGGGAAGGAGCAAGCCTTTCCCCAGGTCTCGGGGTGGAAACCCCCAAGAGCCCAGATGGCCCAGTATTTCAGGAGAAGGTACAAATCTAAATGTATTACATTAAACTCTTGATTTTTAAACATCGTCCCTACTTTTTAAAAGTCAGAATATACCCGCAGAGCCTCTATTGTGTTTATGCTATAGGAACCTGCGCTGCCCAAGTGAGGATTTAAAGAAAGAAACAAAGAAGATGAGGCTGAAAAGGTTCACCACACAGATGATGTTACTAGAGGGAAAGAATGGCACAGAAGAAGAGAAGGGAAATCCTGCCTTTCGGGTCAATGCCTGTCCACCAGCCCCACGTTGAGGGCTGCGGCTGGAGGGGTGCTTCAGAGTTATTTTTAACTTGACACATGATACCCTCAAAGTGCCAGTATTTGTGCCCCATCCCAATCCCAGAAGGACAAAAGAATCATTTCGGTTTACAGGCCCTCTCTCCCAGATGAGAGTCGCTGCCCGAGACATCCTCAGAGGCTCTGTTTGGGGCTGTGCTGATGAGACAGGAAGGGATTATCCTAATCCAGCTGCCCATCCAAGGCACAGGGCCCTCAGTAAACAGCCCTATGGCCAAGGCTCTGTGCAGCCTCTGCTTCATTCCGTAGCCCCCAGCCCACTTTTGGGGAACTCCGACAGTGGGGCACCACTTAAGATGACGTCTCTCTCGAGGTAACTAATGCCCAGCTTTACGTCCTTTCTCTGCCTCTGGAGCCCATAGAACGAGCCTCCTCCTTCAAAGGGCTTCAGCTATTTTAGGATAACTTTTTACAAGTCTTTAGGCTAAACAAGGAGGTACAAAAAGGGAAATGAAAGGGGTGGGGGTGGGGGGCAGGAGGGATGGTGGGGGAGAAGAAGCCAGAGAGAAATATTCTTAAAATAGCTGGTCAAAAGTTAACTAGCCAAAGGAGAAGAGGAAGAGACCTATGTGATTATGTATTCATGAGAAAGGGGGCACTAGGGGCAGAAAGACAGCTGAGTGGCGCAGGACAAGCGGAAGGAAGAGCCTACAGTCCAGACAGCAAGCACCAAGATGGGCCAGGGGCTCAGACAGTTCTCAAGGCCAGCCAGCAGGCTGTGCCAATGACCCAGGACAAACTGGCTACAACCTGAGCTTGGGAGAAGAAAACATACAACTCAGTTTATATCCATGGAATATCCTTTTGCTCTTTTTTGGAGGGTGGGGGGGTTGTCTTTTTCTTGCGTTATTTGTTGGTCACGCATCCTGGATACAAATTCACTTGCTAGTGGTAGGTATTATATGTATCCTTTCCACTCTGCTTGCCTTTTCTCTCTTTTATTGATGTATTTTGATAATGAGAAGTTCCTCATTTTAATGTCATCCAACTTATCAATCCTGTCCCTTATTTTTTTCACATTCTCAATGTCTTCTTTAAAAAAATGTATGGCCACCTCAAGGTTATGAAAATATGCTAAGTGATCCTGTACACGAAGTTTTATTTTGTCTTAACTTTCACATTGAGATTGATGACCTCTCTGGAGTTTATTTTTGTGTATGACGTGAGGTAGCAGTCAAGATTCATTTCTTTCCTTGTGGACATCCAACTGACCCAGCGCTGTTTATTATTAAAATGACCGTCCATTCCCTACTGCCCAGCAGTGCCCCCTCCATCATCAATCAGGTGTCCAGATATACAGGGGCTTGCCACCAGGCTCTCTGTTCCATTCCTTTGGTCAGATATAAGATAGACAAATAGTTCTACTATTATAGTATGGAGCACTAATCTTAAATCAGGAGATTTTTAACATTAAGATAGGTCTGCAAGTAAAGTTTAAGAAAATATCAATCCAGGAACTGACTTTGCAAAGTTCAATGTGGACAGACACAGTCTGAGCCCAGCCTGGGCCCCTCAGAAAGAATAGGATGAAAAAAAA
>SJYW01047397.1:245800-258988 GCA_006410735.1 Raphicerus campestris
GATGCACTGTGTTCAGCCCAGAGCCAGCCACCCTTCGCATCCTCTGGCCAGGGGGTGTCAGTGACGATGTTCTGTGTTCAGCCCAGAACAAGGCACCCTTTGCATCCTCTGGCCAGGGGGTGTCAGTGACGATGTTCTGTGTTCAGCCCAGAACAAGGCACCCTTCGCATCATCTGGCCAGGAGGTGTCAGTGACGATGTTCTGTGTTCAGCCCAGAACAAGGCACCCTTCGCATCCTCTGGCCAGGGGGTGTTAGTGACGATGTTCTGTATTCAGCCCAGAGCCAGCCACCCTTCGCATCCTCTGGCCAGGGGGTGTTAGTAAAAGCACAGGTTGGGTGTCCCTTTGACATCTGCTTGGGGATCCTTACCAGAAGCTGGAGTAATGAGGGTTAACTTCATCTTTGAAGTTAGACCAGGGAAGGAGAGAGCAGCAGGGGCCTCACGGGACCAGTGTGCCCGGGGAAGGGACCAGAACCAAGTAAGCCCGTTTTGTGTCTGCCAGGGACTTGGGGTGGTGATGTTGACAGGGAGGCCAAATCTAGCCTCATGAGCGAATCATCAATCAACAAGTAGAGATTGGGGTGCCTCTGGGAGCTTCACATTGGAGGGAATGAGAGTTCTAAACCTGCCCCGGGCCTTGTCTTTGAAAAGTTCAGGCTCTAGTTGGAGACTCTGGACTGTAACAGAGGGCTCCACGTGCTGCTGGCACCTGGAGAAGGGAGGGCAGCCATGGCCATCTCTCCTGCCTGGGAAAGGCTGGACAACCAAGGTTGATCTCCTGCCTCATCTGGGAGAGATGGTGGCTCTCTGATCCTCGCACCCCATCAGCAGCGTCAGCCTGCCTTCTTCTTGGCCAGTGGAAAGGACCCATCCAGGGAGCTGCTCAGGGCATGGAGCTCTGGGTGAGAGAACAGGCTTCAGTCCCCAGCTCAGGGGAGTTAAGTAGATTCGTGGATGTAGTATATGTGAAAGCATCTGATTAAGTGTTTTTCAGTGGAACTATAGCTCAGCAGAACTTGGTTGATAAGCTCCTAGGATCATGACTGAGAGTTTCCCAAGGAAGATACCATGGCAAGGTTTAATCAGGGTGTTGGGGGGTGGGGGTGAGGATGGCCGTAGGGGGACGGTAGCCACCCCGCTGGAGAAGGCAAGCGAGAGGGAGTGAGATTCTGCTGGAAGAAGGCTCTGCTGGAGACCGGTCCACTGGCCCTCCTGCTCGGGCCAGTTTTGGAGCGTTTGTTCAGGTCTTGATCCCAGCGAGGAGAGACGATGTCAAAGCAGAAGCAGGGCAGAGCAGGGTTGCTGGCTGGGGAGGAGTGCCTAGAGCATGGGCATGTTTACCCCAGAAAGGGGGAGAGGCGGGCAGAACGGGTTTGCTGGGCGCGGTTGTGTGCGTGGACAGGACTGTCCCCTGATGTGGATGTGGGGCTCGCTCACTCTGGGGTGCTCCAGCGGACAGGCTGGGGCCGCTGGGCGACAGTGGCCAGGGCGGGGGGCCACTGCTGATGCAGGGGACTGGGTTAGTGTCCCTCCTTGGAGCTGGGAAGGATGTGAGCGAGGGAAGACGGGTGACTCTGAGGCAGGGAGCTCCTTCAGTGGGGCGTGGGTGGCAGGGGCTGGGGGCGGGTTCTGGTGTTTGCAGGTAAGTTGAATGGCCACCACGAGACGATGCTAAGAATAAAAGCAGTCATCCTAGCTGCCACTTCCTGCACCTTGCTCCGTACCAAGCAGTGCTGCCAACTGCTTGCCTCCAGCACTGGGCAGTGGCCCCGAATTTGACATTCAAGATTATGTTTTAGCCTCCCCCGTCAGATGAGTGCCTTGGCCCTGCTCCAGCTCCCGACAAGGCCAGCGTTTTGCTGAAAGTCAGGAGTCACGCCCTGGTGTGCGCGATGGTCTGGGGTCTTTCCTGTCCTACTGAGGCTGCGGCCAAGGGCAGGGGCATGCCCCTGGATGAGGGAGAAGGCAGTATGGAAATTAAAGCTCAAATCTGAGCTGTTTGGGGAACTCCCATCCTACTGGTAATTTGTGACAACTTCTGTCTGGTTCTGACTCAGCTAAGCACAGCAATAGTTGGTTCCGGGGCAAGAAAGAAACTCCACTTTTGAGACACGTGGTGCTAAGCTTGTGTGGTCACGCAGAGGTCAGTCCAGCCCCATGAATCATCAGTTGCCCAGATTCTCTGTACCCTGGACATGTCTTCTCCTCTCAGAGCCTCCCTCTTCAATCAAGAACCCCAAGAGTGGCAGTAACATCTAAGGGTCCCAGCCTATGTGTGGAGGGCACCTGGCCAGGACACCCTCGTTTCCCAGCCACACCTGGTCCACGGCACAGACCGCCGGTTCCACTATGTCGGGAGGTGGTAGAGCTTCCTTCAGTCTAGCTCACGTGGACCGGCCACGCTCCACCTCTGGAAATTATTTCCATCCGGTGACAGGGCCAGGGTTTCAAGAGTAGCTAGCCAAGAGTCGAGTTAGGTTACTCTCTGAGTCCCAGGAAAGACTCTGCCCCCTGCATTTTGGGCAGCCCTAGAAGTCCCTGGTCTGGAGCTTCTGACTAGTGGAATGACCGTGTTTACTGAGCCCCCAGCCCATCGTCAGAATGGCAGGTGCCCATCACATCGCCAGCCTGGGTTTTGCCTGAGGCTGAGCTATGAGCCCTCTGGGGACTGTAGCTTAGAAAGATCGGTGGCCTCAGGGAAGACAGATATTTGGGCCTCTTTCATTTTCCCAGGAGGCGATGGGAGCCAGCTTGGGCAGGACACTTCGGAGCCTGGAGTTTTGGCCTGAGAGGTAGACTGACTCAGTCTGCCCAGGAGAAAGCATCTACTTACAAACAGGGCATCCTGGTCATGGTACCTGCCACCCTAGGCCTGACGGGCCACCAAAACAGACGTGGCCCATTGCTCTCTTGCCCCTGGTGTATTCCACGCGGACGTCTCTGTTGGTGCTGGGACTCACTTCTGTCTGTTAAGGCCCTGACTTGGCCAACACTCCTCCCCTTTCACCCTGCAGTCAGGGGAGTCCTGTGTCCGGGGTTGGCGTCTGCCAGGCCACCAACCGTCTGCTGCCTGGCTCCAGCTGCCCGCCCGTGGCGGCATCTGAGTCTGCATCTTCACGTCACCTCTGTCAGGACCTGCCCCCCAGCACAGGCTGTCCCCGGCCCTTGTCTCTCGGATTCTCACTTGGCACGTGGTGTGGCGTTGTGTCCTTGGGAGTGTTTGCAGTCACTGCTGGGGCCCTGTTTTGCTTCAGCTCAGCAGTCTGGGCAGAAGTGCCGTGGTCCCCCCAGGTGGGGAATTTGATGGGAAAACTCCACCATGGTTCTGGGGTCCTTGTTCTTGGAGACTGAGGAGATTCAGTCTTTAAGGCTGGGACGCTGACCATGTTGTGGTCATTGTTGTTAATCGAAACTGTTCACAGCACTGTTCTTTCAGGAACCTTCTTCCCTTGGCTACCATCTACAAGTACCATTTCTGATATACATAACCCACCCTCCCCCCATTCGATTCAGCACATTTTCAGACTTTTTCCAATTATTTATGTTCATAGACTCTGTGTTGTTATTTGTTCTTAAAGTTCCTTAAGATTTTCCTCAGAATTTCCTTACTAGGTATTTAACTGTTCCAGCATGTTTGGCCTTTACGTCGCGTCTCAGCCTTTTTCCTCCGAGCCCCTCCTCTGTCTTAAGCCTACCACCCGCACACACTCAATTTTGTCTGCTTGGTCTTGTCAGTATGAATCGAGTTGTGGCTATGCCTGGTTAGTACTTGTTTGGAAGACCCTGATTGCCAGGTGCTATAGGTCTTTTGAGGTGTTACTAGGCCTTTTCTTCCAGTGCTTGGCATGCTGCTGCTGCTGCTACTGCTGAATCGCTTCAGTCGTGTCCGACTCTGTGCAACCCCATAGACGGCAGCCCACCAGGCTCCCCCGTCCCTGGGATTCTCCAGGCAAGAACACTGAAGTAGGTTGCCAGCTCCTTCTCCAATGCATGAAAGTGAAAAGGGAAAGTGAAGTCGCTCAGTCGTGTCCGACTCTTAGCGACCCCATGGACTGCAGCCCACCAGGCTACTCAGGCCATGGGATTTTCCAGGCAAGAGTACTGGAATGGGGTGCCATTGCCTTCTCCAGGTGCTTGGCATGGTACCAACCAAAACGTCATCATCGTCATCAACATAGCGATACTGGTATCTGTTGAACATTAACTTTGTGTTGGGCATTGTGCTAAATGTCTCATACCACCCTCACCAAGAAAATCCATAGGAAGTACAGATGAAGCTCAAACTAGGAACTTAGGGAGGTCAAACAAGTTATTCAAGCCTCTATAACTAGTAGAGACTGTACAAAGATACACATTCAATCCTGTCTCATTTTAAGAGTCTGAATATTTTTTTTTAACCACAATCTGTATTATCTTTGTTTAGTTATACGTACTCAGGAAAGGTTTGTTGAATGGCTAGATTGCTCCCACAGTCGGACTGGTCTCTGAGATACCACTCCCCATGATGAAAGTCCCCAATATTTTTTAATACTTAGATTCCTAGGCTCTGTGATAATGAGATGTAAGCCATACACATCAGATTAAGGTACATAATCTACACAGCTCATTGAGGAAGCTTTCCCCCATCTGCAGATCAGGTAACTGAGGCTCAGAAAGACTGAGTTAGCTCGCTCAAGATCACACAGCAAAAAGTATGTAGTTGGGATTTTGATGCCAGTTATCTCTTGAACAGTATAAGTCTCTTCTCTTGATCACTGTATTACTGTTTATGAAAACAGGACTAATTTATTCCTCTGTCCCTTTCTTCTTGCTGCTGCCTTCCTTAGCTTGGGGAGCTTTTTCTTCGTCTATTTTTTTTCATCCTATTCTTTCTGAGGGGCCCAGGCTGGGCTCAGACTGTGTCTGTCCACATTGAACTTTGCAAAGTCAGTTCCTGGATTGATATTTTCTTAAACTTTACTTGCAGACCTATCTTAATGTTAAAAATCTCCTGATTTAAGATTAGTGCTCCATACTATAATAGTAGAACTATTTGTCTATCTTATATCTGACCAAAGGAATGGAACAGAGAGCCTGGTGGCAAGCCCCTGTATATCTGGACACCTGATTGATGATGGAGGGGGCACTGCTGGGCAGTAGGGAATGGACGGTCATTTTAATAATAAACAGCGCTGGGTCAGTTGGATGTCCACAAGGAAAGAAATGAATCTTGACTGCTACCTCACGTCATACACAAAAATAAACTCCAGAGAGGTCATCAATCTCAATGTGAAAGTTAAGACAAAATAAAACTTCGTGTACAGGATCACTTAGCATATTTTCATAACCTTGAGGTGGCCATACATTTTTTTAAAGAAGACATTGAGAATGTGAAAAAAATAAGGGACAGGATTGATAAGTTGGATGACATTAAAATGAGGAACTTCTCATTATCAAAATACATCAATAAAAGAGAGAAAAGGCAAGCAGAGTGGAAAGGATACATATAATACCTACCACTAGCAAGTGAATTTGTATCCAGGATGCGTGACCAACAAATAACGCAAGAAAAAGACAACCCCCCCACCCTCCAAAAAAGAGCAAAAGGATATTCCATGGATATAAACTGAGTTGTACGTTTTCTTCTCCCAAGCTCAGGTTGTAGCCAGTTTGTCCTGGGTCATTGGCACAGCCTGCTGGCTGGCCTTGAGAACTGTCTGAGCCCCTGGCCCATCTTGGTGCTTGCTGTCTGGACTGTAGGCTCTTCCTTCCGCTTGTCCTGCGCCACTCAGCTGTCTTTCTGCCCCTAGTGCCCCCTTTCTCATGAATACATAATCACATAGGTCTCTTCCTCTTCTCCTTTGGCTAGTTAACTTTTGACCAGCTATTTTAAGAATATTTCTCTCTGGCTTCTTCTCCCCCACCATCCCTCCTGCCCCCCACCCCCACCCCTTTCATTTCCCTTTTTGTACCTCCTTGTTTAGCCTAAAGACTTGTAAAAAGTTATCCTAAAATAGCTGAAGCCCTTTGAAGGAGGAGGCTCGTTCTATGGGCTCCAGAGGCAGAGAAAGGACGTAAAGCTGGGCATTAGTTACCTCGAGAGAGACGTCATCTTAAGTGGTGCCCCACTGTCGGAGTTCCCCAAAAGTGGGCTGGGGGCTACGGAATGAAGCAGAGGCTGCACAGAGCCTTGGCCATAGGGCTGTTTACTGAGGGCCCTGTGCCTTGGATGGGCAGCTGGATTAGGATAATCCCTTCCTGTCTCATCAGCACAGCCCCAAACAGAGCCTCTGAGGATGTCTCGGGCAGCGACTCTCATCTGGGAGAGAGGGCCTGTAAACCGAAATGATTCTTTTGTCCTTCTGGGATTGGGATGGGGCACAAATACTGGCACTTTGAGGGTATCATGTGTCAAGTTAAAAATAACTCTGAAGCACCCCTCCAGCCGCAGCCCTCAACGTGGGGCTGGTGGACAGGCATTGACCCGAAAGGCAGGATTTCCCTTCTCTTCTTCTGTGCCATTCTTTCCCTCTAGTAACATCATCTGTGTGGTGAACCTTTTCAGCCTCATCTTCTTTGTTTCTTTCTTTAAATCCTCACTTGGGCAGCGCAGGTTCCTATAGCATAAACACAATAGAGGCTCTGCGGGTATATTCTGACTTTTAAAAAGTAGGGACGATGTTTAAAAATCAAGAGTTTAATGTAATACATTTAGATTTGTACCTTCTCCTGAAATACTGGGCCATCTGGGCTCTTGGGGGTTTCCACCCCGAGACCTGGGGAAAGGCTTGCTCCTTCCCCTCACACATCCCCCAGCCTTTACCTGCTGAGCCCCCCAAGGCACTGAACCTCCTGACTTCCTCAAGCAGTAAAATAGGCTTTCATGGGCTAGCCTGGGATCCCAACCAGTACATTTAGTATTGTGAGAAAATGAATTCAGCTTTTAAAGAGATTTTGGAAATATCAAAAATGCCAACTCAGGACTGCTTGTAGGGTCCTCAGAACCTGTAGGTCCTGCGGTGAGGGGCTGTGTCTTGGGCTTCTCCTATGCCGAATGTGGCTTCAGCAGCTAGTAGAGGGCGTCCTAATGAGGGGGGCCTCCCTAGTGACTCAGTGGTAAAGAATCCACCTGCAATACAGGAGACCTGGGTTCAGTCCCTGGGTTGGGAAGATCCCCTGGAGAAGGAAGTGGCAACCCACTCCATTATTCTTGCCTGGGAAGTCCTATAGACAGAGGAGCCTGGAGGGCTGCAGTCCATGGGCTGGCGAACAACTCGACAATCACAACAAAGGTACCTGATGAATGATTTACCTCCTGGGATCACTGAATGCCCTCTGCCTGCCCCTCTCCAGGCGGTGAGCAGAAACTCCTTCTCCCTGAGGACCTGAACCTGTCAGTTCTGCCCAAGACCAGACTGCTGCCTGCTCTATTATCTAGAACACCCACTCGAGCCCTCGATGCTTGTGCAGAGTTTGGGATGGGTCCCCTGCACGGCTGCCTGTGTTGAGAGAAATGACTTCTTTCTTGGCGAAAGAGGCCGCCCCCTTCAGAAGGTGTCCAGGAGGGGATGGGAGCACAGAGAGGCCTGCACCAGATCTCTGCTCTCGGCTGGTGCCTGCCGACCTGGAGTTTGTGGCAATTACAGACGGCTTACATTCCGAACCCAGAGCAAGGGCTGGGTAAAAGTTCAGCTCATTCCCTTTAAAGAAAAAAAAAAAATTCTTCCTCTTTGACATTTCAGAATTTTGACCCAGATCAGTCAGAGGCCACGAGAGCTCGCGATGTCTGGAGAGAGCATTTAGTTCCCGAGGCCTGAAGCTGCAGAGAAGCTGGAGTGAGCTAGTGACCTGCTGGGCTTGAGTTGAAGCCCTGTCTTTTCAAGTGTGCCCTGTCCCAGCCTCCCCAGACCTCACGGGGCAGACAGAAGGAGCGTGCCACCTTCCCCTCCCTCCAAAAGTTATCTTTACCCCCTGAAATCAAGCACTGCGTACAGCTCCTGTAAAACTGCTTCCTGGTAGGCTCGGGCGTCCTTGCCAAGTAAATATCCTCCCATGTGTTTTGGAACCGAATCCCCTTTCTGATTCCTGGTCATCCCATTTGCGTTTTTCTGTTCTCTATGCCTTGTAGAATCAGGTTAATAGAAGGAAGACCTAGAATGGGGCAGAGGCACCTGAAATGACTGTTTCAATCTTAGTAAAACTGTAAGGAGAGTAACGGGGCCGTGGGAAGAAAAAGAGAACTTAGATGAAAAGTGAAATGAAACAAAGCCTCCCAAACATTGTGCGATCATGTTTTGCAAGTCAGAGCTGATTCCTGCCAAGCGCCCGACGCGGGGACCTTCCTTTGCATGGGCTCAAGCTCTGTTGTTCTGCGGTTGAACCACAGCCGGCCTCCGTCTATATGCTCTGTGGCTGCGCAGGGCCCCGCTGACCCCAAGTTGCTCTTGCCCCATCTCTCGTGACTTATTTGCCTCTCCTCTCTCACATCCACCCACCCATGACATCTCCATCGCCATGGCAGTGAGCAGCCACGTCATTCACCAGTTCACGGGGTGATGGGCCAACTCTGTGCTGAGCCCTACTTCCTCCTAGTTCTCCCTCCTGAAGCAGGAGGCTCCCTGGCAGAGCTCAAAGCCCTTTGTTTATTTGATCCTGGGCTCTTGGATAAATCAGGAATGTCCTGACATGAACTTAGGCATGTTTTTCTTCCATGGAAAAGGAAACTATGGCAAGTGGTATTTAAGTAGGCAGAGGACCATTCCGGGGGACTTGCTTTGGTGCCATCAAGGCCACATTTCTTTGGTCATCAGACCAGTAGGTGACTTCTTTATTGGCATGCTCTACCCTGGAGCCCAGAAGGTGTGAATCTGAAGCACTTTCTCCCCTGCTGAGAGCTTGGCACAGATGCTCTGGACTTCTTTTAAAGCTGTGGAGTGCCATGGTTGTCTTCTTTCTTCTGGGTGAAACCTTGGCCCAGAGCAGTTGCTTGAAGAAGCCTGCTTGGGAGTCGAGGTACGGGATAAGGTGTCTGCCTGGCCTCTCATTCTCTGGCTGTCTGGAAGTTGCAAGGATCTCCATATGATATACTTTGAGGCAGCTGCCCCTGAACCTGAATGAGCCTGAATACATCTCTCACTTCTCATCAGAGCTAGGCTCTTGTGCTACAACTGGTCGTCAGAAACCTTGGCGGGTCTACCTTTGGATGTGGCCATGTGGGACCCCAAGACACCCGGAGCCTGTCTAGGTGTGCGTGGTTCTGTGAGTTAGCACCTGAGCTGTTCGGGAACTATTTCTGGGTCATAGGGCAGGAAAATGTTGGGAGTTGGAGCTGTGTGCTCTGCTGCAATGGAGACCTCTCAGTATCCAAAAACAAGCCTAGGCAGTCTCCAGAGCATTGGTGGGAAACCCCCTCCTTGTAAGCGATTCCAAGTGTGAATGCCCATGTATTACCGTGGCAGGGGCAGTGGGGGGTGGGCCGGTGGATGCTTGTCTCATTAAAGCCAGTCATTGCCCGCTCGGGGTTCAGGCTTGGCTGCCACTCTGGTTTGCTGCTTTTCATGTTGTCAGAGGATCTTCTTGGGAACAAATGACTCAGCAACCTGAATCTCTGGGACTGAGTAGCCTAACTGCCTTTGAGAAGTGATTGGACGCATCCACCTAGGCCCTAAAATTTCTGAGCCCCAGAAGAGTGGAGATTCTCTAGATTCTTCAAGCTGCCATTCAGTGTGGTTTCTCTCACTCCTGCCCCAATAGAAGACTCGCAACTCACGGGGGTAAGCAGGCAATGTTTTAATTATGCATTTTGTCCTTAGGAAATTCCAGGGAGAAAAAAAGGTCCTGCCTTATGGCCAAAAAAAGCAGAAAATAACAAAAATCAGCTCCGGCTGTAATACTAGCTTGTCTGTGGCAGAAAGAGTTAATAGAACAGTGGTCTCAGGGTGGGGACCATTATTTTGGGGGATCCAGGAGAAGCACCTACGGTTCAAGAAACGATGACGCCACATTCAGTGTGGGACAGCCCTGTCTGGGCTCTGGGCACTGTCACTCAAAGAGTTAAGCTAGTCTTATGGCAAGGGAGTCCTCAAAGAAGGCGTGAGCCTGCGGGCACTAGGCCCTCTATGCCCCAGAGCAGTGAGGTTTGGGGTAAAAGGGGCCAGAGAAGTGCGGCCAGAGAAGCGGAGTGTAGGCCCAACTTTTTTTTTGCCTTGTTTGACCAGCCTTGGCACTGCCCTCCAGCTCTCCAGGGGAAAAGCTGCAGTTCTGCTCTTGCAACACAAGGAGCAGACTGGAGAATTTAGATCTGCGTCACAGAGCTCTGAGAGAGAGAGAGGGAGAGGAGAGAGGAGAGAGAGAGAGCGAGCGCTCCGTCGATAGGTCTGCTAGCAACAGCCGTGCTGCAGCAGAGAGAGAGAGAGAAATCAAGAAACAAGTCATAGCAACACCGGGCACCAGGTTCTGCCAGCTCACTTGCCAAGCGCTCAGAAATCTGTCGGGGGCCGGAGGCCTCTGGGTAGCCTAGGCTAGGGAGATGACACGCAAGGTGGCGCGAGCGGCTCCCGTGGGGAGGAGGTGGGGTGGCGGTGGGGGGCAGGGTCGGGAGCAAGAGGTTTCGGGGCGATGGCGGAAGGGTTGCCGGGACCAGTTTCTGGAACATTCGGGACTGCGGCACCTTACGGCCGGCCGAGATTTGGGTCTGCGCAGGCGACGATGGGTGGTCCGACGGGCTTCAGGACTTGATGGCGTAACCCCCTTCTTCCCCCACGTACGTATTTGCTGGGATCGGGGGCGAAGTCTCTGCGTATGTGGGTGCTCTGTCTTTCTCACCTTCTTTTCTCGCTTTTTGCCTTTTTTTNGGTGGTCCGACGGGCTTCAGGACTTGATGGCGTAACCCCCTTCTTCCCCCACGTACGTATTTGCTGGGATCGGGGGCGAAGTCTCTGCGTATGTGGGTGCTCTGTCTTTCTCACCTTCTTCCTCGCTTTTTGCCTTTTTTTTTTCCCTCTGAGGGAGGGTTTTTTTCCACTTTAATTTCTTCTCCCTTAGTATCAGCTGCTCAAGCCTGACCAGGGTAGAGGAAAAAGTAGCAAGCCATCCCCGGAGTCCCACCTGACTCCCAGCCTTTACCCCCATTTCGTTCTATCTGGCAGACAGACAGACTGGTTTCCCAAGTTGTTTGGGTGTCAGTGTCCGTCCGTCCGTCCATACGGTTCTCAGGTAGAAGGTAAGGAGTGAGGAGGAGGAACACTGTGAGGAAGGCGAGAGGGGCAGCCTTTCCAGGGGTTAGTTACCTGGTCTGAAATGTTCATCCCTGGGAACCCAGGGCTGGTGGGGGAGCAGGTGGGCAGGATGGGGTGTGGGCTGGGAGAAGTGGGGTAAAGCCGGTACGTTTGTCACTGCGTAGTTGGGGAAAGTGGGGAATGGTGACGCAGTCACTGTTGGGTCTTGTTGTGGGCTCTGGGGGGACAGGTAGTGAGGCTCCCGGGATCTGTAGGGCCAGCTGAGTGGGGTTGAGGATGAGCTGAGAAGGGAGGCTAGCATTTAGAGATTAAATGTCATCCTTTTGGCGTTGGAAAGTTGTTTACCTTGCGCTCTCTGTGTCTCCATGTTGGCACCCTTCCAGTTCACATGTGATGGCCTTCCTTGTACTGCTGCATCATTAACTAAGTGACTGAGCTGGCCTTCCATTGGCCAGGGGAGGGCTCTCACTCCAGACAGTACCTCTGATTGGTGGGTGGGCCAATGGCAGGTGAAAACCTTTTTTTGATTGGCCGAGGGCAGGGTATCAAATCTGAATTTGCATTTCACTTGCTTAAAGGGGAGGGGGGAGAAGCCCAGCAGCTTTCTAAAATCTGTTTAGGGGTGTGCGTATGCTCCTGTGTCTCTGCCGGATTTTGACTGACCAGTTGAAGCCTCTTCCTGTGCCTTTTTAATTTCATGCACTATTAGGAAGAGGAGCTAAGGGCTCCCCCAAACTTTTTTTTTGGAGGAGCAAGGGTTGGGGAGGTGGGCGCGCAGAGGGTTGACCAAACTGGAAGAGAGTATTTGTTCTTTAGTGGGAATTTTCCGATCAGCCACACCTCAGTGTTGCGGCAAAATAATTCTTGGCTCCCCTGGAAACGCACGGGCAAGGTAGGGCACAGCTGCTGCTGCTGCTCTTGCCACCACCCTGGGCTTCCTGCTGACTCTGGGCTGCTCCCCGGGGACGAGAGATTTGCATTGACGTCCCAGACTGTCCAGAGATGAGCCCATTATGGGAAGGACCTGCCTTCTGGAAGCTGCTGCTCCCTGGTGCTTGGAAAGGTGAGGATGGGGACTGAGCCTGGGACACGGCTCAGAAACTGCGTATTTATTTGGTGGGGTTTCCGGGAAAGCCACGGGGCCACAAGAGACTCGGAGGTCCCAGGTTAGAAGGGTTTGTCATCCTGGGGAAGGAGAGTGAGAGCAAAACTAGGGCACCAGGCTGCTCGCCTCTGGTTGGGGGAGGAGGACTTGGAAAAATCAGGGTCCCAGCGCCCCATCCAGCCCTCATTCCAACCCCTATGTCCGTGGGGAGGGGGCTTCCGATCCCTGCATTTTGCGCAGTGGCCCCCGCCCATGACTGCGCATCCAGGAGCGCAATGCGCTCCGGGTCTCCGGCCTAGGACAGCACCGCCCTTCTTATTACATAACGGAGGGCACGGCTGTGCTTTTTCGGCCCTTCCTTGCAACCCTACCTCCTGGCTCCCCAGGGCCCACAGAACTGGGGAGGGTCTGGTGGGAGAGAAGTGAGAAGACTTGACTCCCTTGGAGGGCTCGCTCTTGTCCAGTCAGTGAGAGGGGCTGGGTTTGCAGACAGAAATGGACTGACTACCCCTGTCTCGGGGTATGAAATGCAGAACGTCCTTCTGAATGCCCTATGTCACCTACGGGCCCCCAGGACCTCTCGGGGGCAGGGGTGGGGGAGGCAGTGCCCTTTTTTCTCTCTCATGCTTTCTGAAAGAAAGTTTCTGAAGGGAAAGATGTGACCATTGGGAGAGTAAGAAGACTTTGGGGGGCCAGTTGGGAGGTGGTTGACAGTTCCCCTCCCCTTGTCTCTAGCTTCCCTTTCCCTGGGTGGGCTGATGGCATTTGGAGACTCCTTTTTAATCATAAGGCTGCCATTTTGGAGGCATTTCTGCTGGTCTCGGACATGGTGGCGTTGGTTTTTCTGGTCCTGCTGTGCCAGTTC
>SJYW01047397.1:259903-278264 GCA_006410735.1 Raphicerus campestris
GCCCCATGGGCAGGACTGCCCAGTGCCACTCTCGGACACAGCCCTGGGGGGGTGGTTCCACCAGCTGGGGCCCCGGCTTTGCCCAAACGTGGGCACTGCTCACCGAAGGTCTGGGTCTCCCATGCCTTCGTCAGCCTGAAGCTTAGAGAAGTCCAGGGGGAGGGAAAACCAGGTTTTTGAGGGGGAGGGTAAAAGCAGAGATATGGCAGCTCACCTCCGACTAGTTGGACCTGTGGTTTGTGCTCCTCAAATAGGTTCTGTCTCTGGCAGTCTCTCCATGGGGACAGGGGTGGGGTCCGTGGCAGCTCTGACGATCTGTTTGGATGGCCCTGCCCTTTCCCCATTTTTTTCCCTCTATGTTCCTCCGTATGTCTCCTGCCAGGGCCATGATTCCAGCTGTAGTCCTCTAGTGAAGCTCCCTGCCTCCCGTCCCTCTCCTTTCCAGGCCCTTCTGCGTGCAGCGGCCATCTTGTCTTTCTTGCTCAGAAATTTAAAATGGTTTCTCTTCGTCTCCAGAGTGAGATCCCTTCCCTTTAGCAGGATGCTGGAGGCTGCCTATGATTAGTCTTGTCTTAGCTCTCCTATACGGTCTCACCTTTCCGAGTTTGCCTAAGTGGACCAAGTATTCCAGGAAAACCAGGCAACTTACTTTTTCTTGCCTTTTCTCTGTCTCTGTGCTCACTGCTGATATTTTCCATGCCTCCTCCACTGCACCCACCTGCGGCAGTTCCACTATCTCCCAAGGACCTTTCCTGATTACTTTCACGAGAAGCAATCCTCATACCCACCCCTGCCCACTTTGACCAAACTCCCATATCTTCATGCCTCCCCTGTGCTACTTTAGATGTGCTGGGGTTCTTTAAGTCTTACGTCACCTATTATTAGACTGTGAGCCCCAGGAAGCCGGGGGAAAGAAAGGAAACATGTACCTATATGACGTTTTCTGTTTGGCAGGTACCACATCCAGCTCATTGACGATGGTTATTTCATTTATTCCTGACTGCAACCCTGCGAGGAGTGGCCGGTAAGTGTTCTGCTCATGATTAGAGCCTTGGTGTCTCACAGCCTTTGCATTTTTCTTCTCTCACTCTTCAGTGTCTATAAAATGCCTCTTAGGAGGTAGATCCCCAAAACGTGTCTATTTAAGGAGTTCTGTGAGTCCCTGATGCTTTGTGGGAGTTTGGGTGGCTCATCTTCCTGAACCCAGGGTCTGGGTCACTTAGCTCTTCCGTGCCACTCTGCCTGCACCCTCATTAACTTTCTCCTCTTGCTTTGAGGATAGGTTAACGCAAGAGGATGAGTTCGTTTTGTAGCTGAAATAAATGGACTACCAAGCCTGTTTTCCCTTTGGAAGAGGAGGTGTAGGTGGAGGGGTTGCATTACCTTCAGGGCAGACAGAATAACCCCCGAAATCCAGAGATCTGTAGAGACTGAAGAAGCAGAGACGTGGCACTTGGGCAGAGCTGGGTCTACATCCTGACTCTGCCTCACTCTTCTGGGTGTTTTGAGGCATGTACTTGATTTCCCTAAGTCGTAGTGTCCTCGGTCAGTGAAATGAAGCAACTATACCTACTACACAGAAAAGCCTAATATCCTGCAAAGAGGTAGGCTCCTAAGAGAAAGCGATGCAGCTTCATTCCCCTTGCCCAGTTTTCTGATGGGGACTTAAGAAAGGAATATACGAGGGAGCTCGAGAAGAAATGGGGAAGAAGGAAGCTTATGTGTCTTAAGTGGTATCATAGGCAGGGCCAGGGAGGAGGTAACCGGGCAGCAGGTACCTGAAGCTTGGGAGGTCGTGCCTTCCCCCACCTGGGCTAAATACCCGCTCTTGCATTAGAACCTTCTGAATCAGGAAAGCACCATGGAAACGTAGATGAGCCATGTGGTGGCAGAGTGAGGGTTAACCAGTGAGCCTCCCTGGGATCCTTTTGATGCCAGGTTACTTTCCCTTCTTTCCGAATGCAGCGGTGGCTGCCCGCTTCCTGACGTTATCACAGCCCGTGGGAGGGGAGTTGGACACCCTGAAGCCCCTCGTCACCAGTTCCGGGGCTGCAGAGCAGGGAGTGACGACAGCTCATGAGTCGTCAGCCGACGGCAGCGGGGACCCTGGTGACGGCTGCTTTGTTTTTTTCCTCTTCGGATGATGACTCAGTGTGTCAGGAGCCGGGAGATGGAGCACTCAGCCGAGTGGCCAGGACGTTCTGTCAACATGAAAGCAGCAAAAACAGCTTGTCGGAGCTCAGAGCTGACCCTGGGCTGGGGTCATTTTCAGGAAAGGCTTGGCAGAGGAAAGGCGACCTCCACGTATTGGGTTGGCAGGGTTGATACCGGGTAACTTAACAGGGTTCTGTAGCCCCTTCAATTTTAGAACCTGAAAAGAAAACGCAGCCGTTTGTGTTACTAGATGAGCTTGGCAACCAGGATGGCTTCTCGAGCTCCTTGCACTCGTCCCCGACAAAGAGACATCTTCCCGGGTCCAGAAAACCCCCTTGGGGATTTCTCAGTGTGGCTCATTGCCTTGGATGGAGGGCAAGTCCCCTTTTTGTGGGGGAGCAAGGGTGGGGCCTGGCAGCCCTAGTGCCCGTTGTGGGGATGGTAGTGTCTTGGGGGTATCTTGCCAGCGTCACGCGAAGATGGTGGCTCCCATGTCACCCACCTCAAGCCGAAGACCAGCTCTCTCGGGCAGCCATTCTTCAGCCTCCCCTTTCCTTATCCCAAATCGCAAGCTTTTCTTCTTCTTCACCGTCTTCCTCACTTCCTCCTCAGGTGCCATGGTGGGTGTTGACTTCCACGTCTGTGTGTGTGTGTGTGTGTGTGTGTGTGTGTGTGTGTGTGTGTGTGTGGTGTCATCATGGCGGCTCGGGGTTCTAGGCTTTTCTCGCGTCTGCAGCAATGCGCTTTGTGCACGTGACGCCCCCGCGGCCCCGCCCCGCCGCCAGGCCCCGCCCCACCGCCCGGCCTGTCCCTGAGACCCAGGGAGGAGACTGGCCCTCCATTCTTTTGCTGCAGAATCTCGGCCAAACCACCATCATCGCCAGCATCTGGCTTCCGTTCTCTCCTCCCGCGCTGTCGGCCAGCCTCTGGGGCAGAGGAGCAAACAACTTGTGGGAGGGGATGATGGAGGGACAGACAGCCTGGCCGAACTCTCTGGTCTCCTCTGCCTGGGTCCCATTTTTCTCAGCCTCTCGCGCTCCTGTGGACGATGCCCGCTCTGACCTTCGTCGCCGCGCACCTCCTCTTCCTCCGAGGACCTCTCTGCGTGACTCGTTGGGATCTGGGGTCTCGGGCGCCCAAAAGGAGCAGGGGGACCCGGCCCAGGTCACAGTGGAGAGCTGAAGAGACAGGCTAGGGGGTGGGAGCTGGCCGACCCCACACAAGTGCAAAGGCAGCCCCATTACCACCCCCCACCCTTTTTTGCAGTCATGTCTTTTTCAGCCTAAGTAGAGAGCAACTTGACCTGAAAAAATTCGTGTCTCTATGTGGGTGTTGGAACATCTGCGGATCTTTGTCCGGAAGCTGCTTGGTGCCGAGAGCCCAGGTTCTGTGCTTCAGGGAGCTGTTGTCCTTCGGGTTTGTTTTTGCAGCAGTGTGATGGATGGGTCCTCCTCAATGAGCCCCCGTGCCCGCTGCGACTGGCCTTTCTCCAGGACGCTGGGCCCGGCGGTGTCTCTGCTTCTTGTCGGTGGACGGGGTGCCACAGCGGAGGGCCGTGTCCGGGGGCCCAGAAGAGACCCCAGTGATTGGGGCCCATGCATGGTGCCTCGCCTGGTGGTCCCTGGGAGCTGAGCCCACCTTTCACTTCTTCCCCACAGAGAACTCAGGGGAGTTCAGCTCCAGAAGTAGGTGACAGCCTACTGGAGACTCCGCTGATGATGGTGCTGGCGTTCAGAAGACAGTCGTCATCCTGTGGGGTAAACGTGTTGCCTGTTTGCGTGTCTTATTTGGAATACACAGAAAAAGGAGCTGCCTGGCAGCCTGGCTCTCCACAGTAAGTATCTGTCTGCATTCTTTTATCCTTTCGAATGTGGGAAGAGGACTGATGCGGTGCTGAACACAGCTGGCTCTTGTGCCTTCTCGGTTCTTTGCTGCACAGCCCCGCCCTCGGTCCTCCAGAAGTGGGCACTGGATCCATTTCCCCATGCTGCTGGAGAGCCGCAGAGAGCCTAGCAGTCAGTGTTCCGCCCCCGTGTATCCCCATCAGGTTCAGGAGAAGTCGATTCTCCCTAAAATGGAGCCAAGAGGCCAGATCCTCCGGAACTGAGTGTTCACGGGCTGAATGGAAGGGCCCTGCCTGTGCTCACTGCCCCCAGCAGGGAGTGACTGTCAGTTGCCTGGGTGGGGGAGTGGTGAGGTGGGGGATGTGCCTTGCCAGCATCTAGCATGGTTCTCTGCCAAGTTCTAGCTCCAGATCGCTAGGCCGCTAGGAACCTAGACTATATATAGTGTTGTGCTAAGCAATTCTTATCGGACCTGTCTGTCCCCTCACCCCCACGGGGAGGGGAGCTTCTATCAGAAAACCAGAACCTGGAGAGAGTGAGCCACCTCCACGGGGCCTTTTATTCTGGGAAGGGGTGTGGGTGTGGGTGTATGTTTGTGTGTGTGTGCACGCGTGCACATGCATCTGTGTGTGTGTGTGTGTATACCCATCTGCATCTGGTCATCTGGTTCAGAGCTGCCAAGCTTTCTTTCCTTCCCCCTGTTTCAGATGCTAGCAGATTCAGGACCTTGCAGGTGCCGGCGATGTAGGAGGAGGGGCGGGAGGGGCTGGTGGTTCTCGAAGGATCCTGGGTTTGTTTGGAGAAGAGGCTGGCACCCAATGTGGCTGAGAGCACTGTGTGGCCTCCGTTGTGTCTTAACAGCTTCCGGTCTGCCCTGCTTTGCCCAAGCATGTCTTTTGACCTCTCCCTTCTCTTTTTGGAACCTCCTACCTTCCTTGCCTTCCTCCAGCCCTGCCTCATCCTTCCTCTGAGTCTCTTAGGGATCAGTGAGGCAGCCCCAGCTCTGGGCATCCGGGAGCTTGTCTGAGCCCTGCCCTCACCCTCGTTTGGGGGTTCTAAAAGTCTGGCTTGACCAGCAGAAGGGGTCAGTTGTCTGCAGAGTACCTGGGTGGTGAATGAGCGTGTCATGCTGAGACGAACAGGGCATCATGGTCTTGGTTCCTCTCAGAGATGCTGTTGAGCCCACAGCTTGTGTGGTTCTGGGACTGTAAGTGCCGATGGACATGATGCAACCCTGGGCTTGTCAGCGAGCCACCTCCAGGCTGCTTATGGGAAACCAGATGCAGGAAGAAAGATAGGACCCCGCTGCCTCCCCGCCTCCCAGGTAAGTCAGGTGTGGGCCGTGCGGTCCGGCCCTCCCCCACCCCCTCTTTGCCCACAGAGGGCGTACTCCTTAGTGGAGAAGCCTCAGACTTCTCCATTCAGAATCTCCCAGACAATTGCTCTCTTCTTTCCATCCTCCTCCTCTTGGCTTTTCTGTGAATGAGGTTAGTAACCAGTGAAGGCATGGGGGCCGGGTGGCCAGCCTGAGTGATCGGACGCCGGCGACGGTGGGAGTGGCCCCTGGCAAAACAACCATCAGGCCTCCCGCGGTCACTGCCCTCCCCAGGCCCCTGTGTCCAGCGATAGGTTCTGGGTGCTGAGCCCTCAGAGGGGCTGGGAGCCTGCCTGGGAGNGATGATGGAGGGACAGACAGCCTGGCCGAACTCTCTGGTCTCCTCTGCCTGGGTCCCATTTTTCTCAGCCTCTCGCGCTCCTGTGGACGATGCCCGCTCTGACCTTCGTCGCCGCGCACCTCCTCTTCCTCCGAGGACCTCTCTGCGTGACTCGTTGGGATCTGGGGTCTCGGGCGCCCAAAAGGAGCAGGGGGACCCGGCCCAGGTCACAGTGGAGAGCTGAAGAGACAGGCTAGGGGGTGGGAGCTGGCCGACCCCACACAAGTGCAAAGGCAGCCCCATTACCACCCCCCACCCTTTTTTGCAGTCATGTCTTTTTCAGCCTAAGTAGAGAGCAACTTGACCTGAAAAAATTCGTGTCTCTATGTGGGTGTTGGAACATCTGCGGATCTTTGTCCGGAAGCTGCTTGGTGCCGAGAGCCCAGGTTCTGTGCTTCAGGGAGCTGTTGTCCTTCGGGTTTGTTTTTGCAGCAGTGTGATGGATGGGTCCTCCTCAATGAGCCCCCGTGCCCGCTGCGACTGGCCTTTCTCCAGGACGCTGGGCCCGGCGGTGTCTCTGCTTCTTGTCGGTGGACGGGGTGCCACAGCGGAGGGCCGTGTCCGGGGGCCCAGAAGAGACCCCAGTGATTGGGGCCCATGCATGGTGCCTCGCCTGGTGGTCCCTGGGAGCTGAGCCCACCTTTCACTTCTTCCCCACAGAGAACTCAGGGGAGTTCAGCTCCAGAAGTAGGTGACAGCCTACTGGAGACTCCGCTGATGATGGTGCTGGCGTTCAGAAGACAGTCGTCATCCTGTGGGGTAAACGTGTTGCCTGTTTGCGTGTCTTATTTGAAATACACAGAAAAAGGAGCTGCCTGGCAGCCTGGCTCTCCACAGTAAGTATCTGTCTGCATTCTTTTATCCTTTCGAATGTGGGAAGAGGACTGATGCGGTGCTGAACACAGCTGGCTCTTGTGCCTTCTCGGTTCTTTGCTGCACAGCCCCGCCCTCGGTCCTCCAGAAGTGGGCACTGGATCCATTTCCCCATGCTGCTGGAGAGCCGCAGAGAGCCTAGCAGTCAGTGTTCCGCCCCCGTGTATCCCCATCAGGTTCAGGAGAAGTCGATTCTCCCTAAAATGGAGCCAAGAGGCCAGATCCTCCGGAACTGAGTGTTCACGGGCTGAATGGAAGGGCCCTGCCTGTGCTCACTGCCCCCAGCAGGGAGTGACTGTCAGTTGCCTGGGTGGGGGAGTGGTGAGGTGGGGGATGTGCCTTGCCAGCATCTAGCATGGTTCTCTGCCAAGTTCTAGCTCCAGATCGCTAGGCCGCTAGGAACCTAGACTATATATAGTGTTGTGCTAAGCAATTCTTATCGGACCTGTCTGTCCCCTCACCCCCACGGGGAGGGGAGCTTCTATCAGAAAACCAGAACCTGGAGAGAGTGAGCCACCTCCACGGGGCCTTTTATTCTGGGAAGGGGTGTGGGTGTGGGTGTATGTTTGTGTGTGTGTGCACGCGTGCACATGCATCTGTGTGTGTGTGTGTGTATACCCATCTGCATCTGGTCATCTGGTTCAGAGCTGCCAAGCTTTCTTTCCTTCCCCCTGTTTCAGATGCTAGCAGATTCAGGACCTTGCAGGTGCCGGCGATGTAGGAGGAGGGGCGGGAGGGGCTGGTGGTTCTCGAAGGATCCTGGGTTTGTTTGGAGAAGAGGCTGGCACCCAATGTGGCTGAGAGCACTGTGTGGCCTCCGTTGTGTCTTAACAGCTTCCGGTCTGCCCTGCTTTGCCCAAGCATGTCTTTTGACCTCTCCCTTCTCTTTTTGGAACCTCCTACCTTCCTTGCCTTCCTCCAGCCCTGCCTCATCCTTCCTCTGAGTCTCTTAGGGATCAGTGAGGCAGCCCCAGCTCTGGGCATCCGGGAGCTTGTCTGAGCCCTGCCCTCACCCTCGTTTGGGGGTTCTAAAAGTCTGGCTTGACCAGCAGAAGGGGTCAGTTGTCTGCAGAGTACCTGGGTGGTGAATGAGCGTGTCATGCTGAGACGAACAGGGCATCATGGTCTTGGTTCCTCTCAGAGATGCTGTTGAGCCCACAGCTTGTGTGGTTCTGGGACTGTAAGTGCCGATGGACATGATGCAACCCTGGGCTTGTCAGCGAGCCNCCTCCAGAAGTGGGCACTGGATCCATTTCCCCATGCTGCTGGAGAGCCGCAGAGAGCCTAGCAGTCAGTGTTCCGCCCCCGTGTATCCCCATCAGGTTCAGGAGAAGTCGATTCTCCCTAAAATGGAGCCAAGAGGCCAGATCCTCCGGAACTGAGTGTTCACGGGCTGAATGGAAGGGCCCTGCCTGTGCTCACTGCCCCCAGCAGGGAGTGACTGTCAGTTGCCTGGGTGGGGGAGTGGTGAGGTGGGGGATGTGCCTTGCCAGCATCTAGCATGGTTCTCTG
Source organism: Raphicerus campestris (assembly GCA_006410735.1). NCBI lineage: Eukaryota > Metazoa > Chordata > Mammalia > Artiodactyla > Bovidae > Raphicerus > Raphicerus campestris. The sequence continues at coordinate 268,002 of SJYW01047397.1, forward strand.
CCAAGTTCTAGCTCCAGATCGCTAGGCCGCTAGGAACCTAGACTATATATAGTGTTGTGCTAAGCAATTCTTATCGGACCTGTCTGTCCCCTCACCCCCACGGGGAGGGGAGCTTCTATCAGAAAACCAGAACCTGGAGAGAGTGAGCCACCTCCACGGGGCCTTTTATTCTGGGAAGGGGTGTGGGTGTGGGTGTATGTTTGTGTGTGTGTGCACGCGTGCACATGCATCTGTGTGTGTGTGTGTGTATACCCATCTGCATCTGGTCATCTGGTTCAGAGCTGCCAAGCTTTCTTTCCTTCCCCCTGTTTCAGATGCTAGCAGATTCAGGACCTTGCAGGTGCCGGCGATGTAGGAGGAGGGGCGGGAGGGGCTGGTGGTTCTCGAAGGATCCTGGGTTTGTTTGGAGAAGAGGCTGGCACCCAATGTGGCTGAGAGCACTGTGTGGCCTCCGTTGTGTCTTAACAGCTTCCGGTCTGCCCTGCTTTGCCCAAGCATGTCTTTTGACCTCTCCCTTCTCTTTTTGGAACCTCCTACCTTCCTTGCCTTCCTCCAGCCCTGCCTCATCCTTCCTCTGAGTCTCTTAGGGATCAGTGAGGCAGCCCCAGCTCTGGGCATCCGGGAGCTTGTCTGAGCCCTGCCCTCACCCTCGTTTGGGGGTTCTAAAAGTCTGGCTTGACCAGCAGAAGGGGTCAGTTGTCTGCAGAGTACCTGGGTGGTGAATGAGCGTGTCATGCTGAGACGAACAGGGCATCATGGTCTTGGTTCCTCTCAGAGATGCTGTTGAGCCCACAGCTTGTGTGGTTCTGGGACTGTAAGTGCCGATGGACATGATGCAACCCTGGGCTTGTCAGCGAGCCACCTCCAGGCTGCTTATGGGAAACCAGATGCAGGAAGAAAGATAGGACCCCGCTGCCTCCCCGCCTCCCAGGTAAGTCAGGTGTGGGCCGTGCGGTCCGGCCCTCCCCCACCCCCTCTTTGCCCACAGAGGGCGTACTCCTTAGTGGAGAAGCCTCAGACTTCTCCATTCAGAATCTCCCAGACAATTGCTCTCTTCTTTCCATCCTCCTCCTCTTGGCTTTTCTGTGAATGAGGTTAGTAACCAGTGAAGGCATGGGGGCCGGGTGGCCAGCCTGAGTGATCGGACGCCGGCGACGGTGGGAGTGGCCCCTGGCAAAACAACCATCAGGCCTCCCGCGGTCACTGCCCTCCCCAGGCCCCTGTGTCCAGCGATAGGTTCTGGGTGCTGAGCCCTCAGAGGGGCTGGGAGCCTGCCTGGGAGCTGGGCCTTCCTTTCCCCATGTCCTCTCTTACCTGGACGCTGGAGCACCTTTAGCCTCACTGCACCTTAGTCTAGGCCCGTGGCCTGGACTTTATGGACTGTGGGCTGGGCAGTGAACTTTGGGGTTCTTTCCCTACCTTAAGTTTTTTTTGTTTTGAATGAGTTACTTTCTTCCTTTAGGCCCTCATTGCCTTTACTTAAAAAAAAGTCCTGGCCCAGTGAGCCATTGCAAAGCATCTCCAGTCAGTTGACGTAGGAATGCTTTTCTTGCTGCTGCACTAGATACTGGTCACAATAATAGTGATGGTGATTAAAAAGGATGAGGCCTGCAGAACTGGGAGGTCTGTCACTTGATGGGGATGGTGCACACTGAGGTGCAGTGCACATTCTCAGGAGCTCTCCCTCCTGTCGAGTCTATTCCTGCCCCATGTGGGCCAGTAGGGCCGGATCGAGTGAGCTGACAACTGATCGTCTGCGGTCTCAAGAGCAGAGGAATGGTGCTGGGGAGTTTTCTGATGTTCTCGGATGGTGTCACGAGGCCCCTGTGGGATCCCAGCTCTCTGCTTGGGCCTCGTGGACGCGGGTGGTGTTTCTGCCCCCACTCCCCCCGCCCACCCCTTTCCCCGGGAAGCCTGCTGCGTGCTGCCTCCCAGTGTTTCGTCTTCACCTCTTCCCATCTGAGAAGAGACTCTGAGTTGGCCGTGAGCAGCCTGGGATCCTTGCTGAGCGGATTTGGAAGAGTCCGCTGTCTCTTCCTTCAAGGAATCTGAAGCCTCAGCCCCTCTGGCAGGAACGGAGTGAGGGATGGCTAGGGGTGTTGGACCTGGAACAGGAATAAAGCAGACGGATCAGCCCTGGTGCAGCTGGGGAGATGAAGCGGGAGCCGGCCAAGTCCCTCAAGATGTGCCGGCTAGAGTCTGGCCAGCGCCGGCTGCCGGGCTGGAGCCAGATGGAGCCGCTGGCCGTGCTGGGGAGCCTCGGCTCTCTGTGCTCAGCGGGTCTCCAGGCCTGGCTCCGGGTGCCCGCTGCCCACGTTCACAGTCCTGCCCCTGGCTTGTCATTGGGGGGTCACCAGGGTTCAGAGGCTGGCGTTGCTCCCTGAGACCCTGTCGTCTCTGGGGCCTCCGGTATCCCCCTGGACTGGGGCTTGGTGCTCCCCTGCCGACTTGCCCGGCTTTCTCCCTCATCTCATGCGTTCCTTCCTTCCTGCTCCTGGCCTGGCTGCTCCAAACATGATGTGGAGCGTTGTGTCAGGAGCCAGGCTGGCAGAGCACTTGGCATCACCCCCTGAGAGGGGGGTCAGGCAGAGCCGGCGCTTCTCTGTTGACCTTTGAGTCCCCACTGTCTGGGACCTGGGAGGCGGCTCAGGGGCCTCTCTCCGGCTGGGGTCGGCCAAGGTTAACAGAGCTGGTGGCCCTGGAGCCGCGGTGGCGCGGCGTGGCCGGGAGGCGTGTGGGAGGGGCCCTGCCAGGGGGCCTGGTTGGTCAGCACCTTCCTCTCCATCGACTCCTGGTCTGCTCAGGACCTCACACTGTCTAATGCACAGCTTGGCTCTGTTCCCTGGCACGAGTGCCCCCGGGGCTGCAGCCGGGCTTCAGTGAGCATCTGTACTTCGTGCTGGTCACTTTGTTGGGCGTGTTGTTGCCGCCCCCCCACACACACACAGACACCTCTGAAATATGTGAGAGCGCCTTTTCTACTTGCCGGCTGTCTGTGGGAGGCTCTCTTCATCTTGCGTTTCTTTTCTGGGACTTGGAGTGTCTGTCAGGGAAGCGTAGACGCTGTTTGGTTTCTTGCTAGCTCCCTCCACGGGAGCTACTCGTAGGCAGATGAGGCCAGAGAACGCCTCCAGCAGCCCCCCTGGGCCCGTGCAGTCGCGTGGAGCCCCAAGCAGGGGAGGAGCAGGGGGGCGGGGATGGAGAGAGCCACGCAGGGCGGGGGGAACAGGGGTGAGGAAAGAGTTGTGCAGCATCTGACCGCAGGATCAAGGCCGGGACGGGTGGGGGGAGGCTGCCTGTGGCAGCCTGAGCAGACACGTGTGCATTGGGGTCTGTAACGAGGCCAGAAAGCCTGAGACAGGCCTCAGAGTCCTTGGTCTTAGCATACAGTCCAGGGAAGCCAGCCTTTGTTAGGCCTCCTTTTGCTTATCTGATTTCATGCTTAGAACAACCCTTTTATGATTGAAGACACAGTGATTTGGTTAAGTGACTTAAGCAAGGTTACACGCCTGGTGGGTGGCACTCCTGAGATTTAAACTCGGGCATCTCTGAGTCCGAAGCCTGAAAGTTTTCTTCACGCTGTTAGGCTGAAGCCCAAGCTGAGACCCTCAAAGAATCAGCCGCCAACATGACCCAGAGGGCAAGGCCAGATGCTCTGTGATCGCCGTGCACAGGCAGGCAGACACACTCCTTCCAGACGGTGTCTTCAGCCTCTGTGGTATATGTGCCAAGGACAGTGCTCAGCGAGGGGTTGCTGGACTCAACAAAACCAAGCTTCTGCCCTTGTAGGGTGTATATCCTTGCCTGGGGAAGATACTATTAATGCTAATAAATGGGATTTAAGCAGGATCCAGATGTTGGTCAGGGAGGGAACTGGGGAGACTGAAGGACCTCAGGCCCTGGGAAAGCCATGTTGATTGAACTTCCAGAGAGAACTGACACACATTCTAACCCTTCTCGTTTCCCACCAGCTGGGAAAATCCATCTGCGGCCCACAGACGCTCACAGAAGCTTGTAGTGGGTCAGGAATCAGGGTGGCCGTAGCTGTCAGACCTTTGGTCACCAGCAGACTAGGGTTCTTTTTTTTTCCCATTAGCCACGGCTGCTCCTGACCTCTTGTCTCTCCCACCCTTAGCAGGTGCCAGCTGGCATCTCCCCCTGGGCCTGTCCATCCAGTACCGGGGGACACTCGGGGTCAGTGTTTGCCGAGTCATTGGTAGAACCTGTGCCCACAGGGGGCAGAGCTCCGCGGAGCCGCTTCTTTGCCAGCATGCGTGGTTCCAAGAGCCTCACAATAGGGAAGGGAAGGGAGGGGAGTCTTTTGGTATCAGATGCTCGGAGGAGCTTTGTGTCCTGAGAGGTTGAGGCAGGTCGGTAGCTGGGGCCGGGGGAGGGTACGTTTCCTGTGTGCAGTGCTAGGACCGGGGCTTGTTGACATGGTGGGAATGCTGCGGCTGCTGGGCCGCAGGGTGAGGCAGGCCACGTGACTCGCCTGCTCCAGCACCGCGGTCCCGGCGTCCTGGCCCACCCTGGCCGTCGAGGCTGCCACCTGCTGCCAGGCAGCCGGGGTTGCAGTAGGACCAAGTGTGGGCCTCGGTGGTGCGTGTCCATAGGAGCTCACAAAACCCGTGATGAGTCAGCNGTGTATCCCCATCAGGTTCAGGAGAAGTCGATTCTCCCTAAAATGGAGCCAAGAGGCCAGATCCTCCGGAACTGAGTGTTCACGGGCTGAATGGAAGGGCCCTGCCTGTGCTCACTGCCCCCAGCAGGGAGTGACTGTCAGTTGCCTGGGTGGGGGAGTGGTGAGGTGGGGGATGTGCCTTGCCAGCATCTAGCATGGTTCTCTGCCAAGTTCTAGCTCCAGATCGCTAGGCCGCTAGGAACCTAGACTATATATAGTGTTGTGCTAAGCAATTCTTATCGGACCTGTCTGTCCCCTCACCCCCACGGGGAGGGGAGCTTCTATCAGAAAACCAGAACCTGGAGAGAGTGAGCCACCTCCACGGGGCCTTTTATTCTGGGAAGGGGTGTGGGTGTGGGTGTATGTTTGTGTGTGTGTGCACGCGTGCACATGCATCTGTGTGTGTGTGTGTGTATACCCATCTGCATCTGGTCATCTGGTTCAGAGCTGCCAAGCTTTCTTTCCTTCCCCCTGTTTCAGATGCTAGCAGATTCAGGACCTTGCAGGTGCCGGCGATGTAGGAGGAGGGGCAGGAGGGGCTGGTGGTTCTCGAAGGATCCTGGGTTTGTTTGGAGAAGAGGCTGGCACCCAATGTGGCTGAGAGCACTGTGTGGCCTCCGTTGTGTCTTAACAGCTTCCGGTCTGCCCTGCTTTGCCCAAGCATGTCTTTTGACCTCTCCCTTCTCTTTTTGGAACCTCCTACCTTCCTTGCCTTCCTCCAGCCCTGCCTCATCCTTCCTCTGAGTCTCTTAGGGATCAGTGAGGCAGCCCCAGCTCTGGGCATCCGGGAGCTTGTCTGAGCCCTGCCCTCACCCTCGTTTGGGGGTTCTAAAAGTCTGGCTTGACCAGCAGAAGGGGTCAGTTGTCTGCAGAGTACCTGGGTGGTGAATGAGCGTGTCATGCTGAGACGAACAGGGCATCATGGTCTTGGTTCCTCTCAGAGATGCTGTTGAGCCCACAGCTTGTGTGGTTCTGGGACTGTAAGTGCCGATGGACATGATGCAACCCTGGGCTTGTCAGCGAGCCGCCTCCAGGCTGCTTATGAGAAACCAGATGCAGGAAGAAAGATAGGACCCCGCTGCCTCCCCGCCTCCCAGGTAAGTCAGGTGTGGGCCGTGCGGTCCGGCCCTCCCCCACCCCCTCTTTGCCCACAGAGGGCGTACTCCTTAGTGGAGAAGCCTCAGACTTCTCCATTCAGAATCTCCCAGACAATTGCTCTCTTCTTTCCATCCTCCTCCTCTTGGCTTTTCTGTGAATGAGGTTAGTAACCAGTGAAGGCATGGGGGCCGGGTGGCCAGCCTGAGTGATCGGACGCCGGCGACGGTGGGAGTGGCCCCTGGCAAAACAACCATCAGGCCTCCCGCGGTCACTGCCCTCCCCAGGCCCCTGTGTCCAGCGATAGGTTCTGGGTGCTGAGCCCTCAGAGGGGCTGGGAGCCTGCCTGGGAGCTGGGCCTTCCTTTCCCCATGTCCTCTCTTACCTGGACGCTGGAGCACCTTTAGCCTCACTGCACCTTAGTCTAGGCCCGTGGCCTGGACTTTATGGACTGTGGGCTGGGCAGTGAACTTTGGGGTTCTTTCCCTACCTTAAGTTTTTTTTGTTTTGAATGAGTTACTTTCTTCCTTTAGGCCCTCATTGCCTTTACTTAAAAAAAAGTCCTGGCCCAGTGAGCCATTGCAAAGCATCTCCAGTCAGTTGACGTAGGAATGCTTTTCTTGCTGCTGCACTAGATACTGGTCACAATAATAGTGATGGTGATTAAAAAGGATGAGGCCTGCAGAACTGGGAGGTCTGTCACTTGATGGGGATGGTGCACACTGAGGTGCAGTGCACATTCTCAGGAGCTCTCCCTCCTGTCGAGTCTATTCCTGCCCCATGTGGGCCAGTAGGGCCGGATCGAGTGAGCTGACAACTGATCGTCTGTGGTCTCAAGAGCAGAGGAATGGTGCTGGGGAGTTTTCTGATGTTCTCGGATGGTGTCACGAGGCCCCTGTGGGATCCCAGCTCTCTGCTTGGGCCTCGTGGACGCGGGTGGTGTTTCTGCCCCCACTCCCCCCGCCCACCCCTTTCCCCGGGAAGCCTGCTGCGTGCTGCCTCCCAGTGTTTCGTCTTCACCTCTTCCCATCTGAGAAGAGACTCTGAGTTGGCCGTGAGCAGCCTGGGATCCTTGCTGAGCGGATTTGGAAGAGTCCGCTGTCTCTTCCTTCAAGGAATCTGAAGCCTCAGCCCCTCTGGCAGGAACGGAGTGAGGGATGGCTAGGGGTGTTGGACCTGGAACAGGAATAAAGCAGACGGATCAGCCCTGGTGCAGCTGGGGAGATGAAGCGGGAGCCGGCCAAGTCCCTCAAGATGTGCCGGCTAGAGTCTGGCCAGCGCCGGCTGCCGGGCTGGAGCCAGATGGAGCCGCTGGCCGTGCTGGGGAGCCTCGGCTCCCTGTGCTCAGCGGGTCTCCAGGCCTGGCTCCGGGTGCCCGCTGCCCACGTTCACAGTCCTGCCCCTGGCTTGTCATTGGGGGGTCACCAGGGTTCAGAGGCTGGCGTTGCTCCCTGAGACCCTGTCGTCTCTGGGGCCTCCGGTATCCCCCTGGACTGGGGCTTGGTGCTCCCCTGCCGACTTGCCCGGCTTTCTCCCTCATCTCATGCGTTCCTTCCTTCCTGCTCCTGGCCTGGCTGCTCCAAACATGATGTGGAGCGTTGTGTCAGGAGCCAGGCTGGCAGAGCACTTGGCATCACCCCCTGAGAGGGGGGTCAGGCAGAGCCGGCGCTTCTCTGTTGACCTTTGAGTCCCCACTGTCTGGGACCTGGGAGGCGGCTCAGGGGCCTCTCTCCGGCTGGGGTCGGCCAAGGTTAACAGGGCTGGTGGCCCTGGAGCCGCGGTGGCGCGGCGTGGCCGGGAGGCGTGTGGGAGGGGCCCTGCCAGGGGGCCTGGTTGGTCAGCACCTTCCTCTCCATCGACTCCTGGTCTGCTCAGGACCTCACACTGTCTAATGCACAGCTTGGCTCTGTTCCCTGGCACGAGTGCCCCCGGGGCTGCAGCCGGGCTTCAGTGAGCATCTGTACTTCGTGCTGGTCACTTTGTTGGGCGTGTTGTTGCCGCCCCCCCACACACACACAGACACCTCTGAAATATGTGAGAGCGCCTTTTCTACTTGCCGGCTGTCTGTGGGAGGCTCTCTTCATCTTGCGTTTCTTTTCTGGGACTTGGAGTGTCTGTCAGGGAAGCGTAGACGCTGTTTGGTTTCTTGCTAGCTCCCTCCACGGGAGCTACTCGTAGGCAGATGAGGCCAGAGAACGCCTCCAGCAGCCCCCCTGGGCCCGTGCAGTCGCGTGGAGCCCCAAGCAGGGGAGGAGCAGGGGGGCGGGGATGGAGAGAGCCACGCAGGGCGGGGGGAACAGGGGTGAGGAAAGAGTTGTGCAGCATCTGACCGCAGGATCAAGGCCGGGACGGGTGGGGGGAGGCTGCCTGTGGCAGCCTGAGCAGACACGTGTGCATTGGGGTCTGTAACGAGGCCAGAAAGCCTGAGACAGGCCTCAGAGTCCTTGGTCTTAGCATACAGTCCAGGGAAGCCAGCCTTTGTTAGGCCTCCTTTTGCTTATCTGATTTCATGCTTAGAACAACCCTTTTATGATTGAAGACACAGTGATTTGGTTAAGTGACTTAAGCAAGGTTACACGCCTGGTGGGTGGCACTCCTGAGATTTAAACTCGGGCATCTCTGAGTCCGAAGCCTGAAAGTTTTCTTCACGCTGTTAGGCTGAAGCCCAAGCTGAGACCCTCAAAGAATCAGCCGCCAACATGACCCAGAGGGCAAGGCCAGATGCTCTGTGATCGCCGTGCACAGGCAGGCAGACACACTCCTTCCAGACGGTGTCTTCAGCCTCTGTGGTATATGTGCCAAGGACAGTGCTCAGCGAGGGGTTGCTGGACTCAACAAAACCAAGCTTCTGCCCTTGTAGGGTGTATATCCTTGCCTGGGGAAGATACTATTAATGCTAATAAATGGGATTTAAGCAGGATCCAGATGTTGGTCAGGGAGGGAACTGGGGAGACTGAAGGACCTCAGGCCCTGGGAAAGCCATGTTGATTGAACTTCCAGAGAGAACTGACACACATTCTAACCCTTCTCGTTTCCCACCAGCTGGGAAAATCCATCTGCGGCCCACAGACGCTCACAGAAGCTTGTAGTGGGTCAGGAATCAGGGTGGCCGTAGCTGTCAGACCTTTGGTCACCAGCAGACTAGGGTTCTTTTTTTTTCCCATTAGCCACGGCTGCTCCTGACCTCTTGTCTCTCCCACCCTTAGCAGGTGCCAGCTGGCATCTCCCCCTGGGCCTGTCCATCCAGTACCGGGGGACACTCGGGGTCAGTGTTTGCCGAGTCATTGGTAGAACCTGTGCCCACAGGGGGCAGAGCTCCGCGGAGCCGCTTCTTTGCCAGCATGCGTGGTTCCAAGAGCCTCACAATAGGGAAGGGAAGGGAGGGGAGTCTTTTGGTATCAGATGCTCGGAGGAGCTTTGTGTCCTGAGAGGTTGAGGCAGGTCGGTAGCTGGGGCCGGGGGAGGGTACGTTTCCTGTGTGCAGTGCCAGGACCGGGGCTTGTTGACATGGTGGGAATGCTGCGGCTGCTGGGCCGCAGGGTGAGGCAGGCCACGTGACTCGCCTGCTCCAGCACCGCGGTCCCGGCGTCCTGGCCCACCCTGGCCGTCGAGGCTGCCACCTGCTGCCAGGCAGCCGGGGTTGCAGTAGGACCAAGTGTGGGCCTCGGTGGTGCGTGTCCATAGGAGCTCACAAAACCCGTGATGAGTCAGCAGGCCTGGGGTTCTGGCTCCATTGGTAAAAACGTGCTCCCTCGCCTTACCTCTGTGGGCCTCAGTTTCATGATCTATAAAAACGAGCGGGATTGAACCAGAATCTTTTCGGAGGTTCCCGTCAGCTCTGATGTGGGGGCTCCCTGGATGTTTGTGGAGGTGTTTGCTTTTTGTTGTTGGTTTTAACTATGTATTTCTGGCTGTGCTGGGCCCCGTGGCTGCGTGCAGGCTGTCTGCAATGGCGGGGAGAGGGGCTGCACTTCACTGCCCTGCTTGGCTTCTTGCGCTGGCTTGTCGTGCTTGTCTGTGCCCCTGTTGTGGAGCACAGGCTCTGGGGCACTGGGCTTCAGGAGCTGCAGCACGTGCCCGCAGCTGCCCCGGAGGAGGTGAGGTCCTCCTGGACCAGAGATCGAACCCGTGTCCCCCGCCACACTGGCCGGCAGATTCTTAACCACTGGACCACCAGGGAAGCCCCGTGCAGGTATTTCTTAGCCAGAAACTCAGGACCTGCATTACGAGGAGAGGGGAGGGACCCCAGAGACCTGTCTGCATGCAGCGGTAACCGTGTTTCCTGAAGGGACACCGTTGGAGTGAATTAGTGCTGGCCGGTGGAGGCAGTTTTCGAAATACCACAGAAGTAAATGCGAAAAGTAAAGACCGTGAAAGTGTCTGCTGAGGACCCTCCGGGTGACTGAGGACAGGGACTCCAGCTCCTGCTGGGAACTCGTCTAGAGACGTGCTATGTGGGAACTGCTGGGGGCTGGCAGGGCTGCGGG
>SJYW01047397.1:300956-312990 GCA_006410735.1 Raphicerus campestris
TCTACGCAGAGGCACTGCTGGGAGTCCCCCCTGCCCTCAGTCTTGCTCATGATCAGGGGCAAGGGCAGAGGGAGACAGTCGGCCAGCCGCAGAGCAGGCGGTGGTGGGCAGAGGGCCAGGAGTGCGGCGCCGGGCTCGGACCCGGCTCACTGGTCACGGGACTGTGGACAGGTTTTCGAACCACACTGAGGATCAGTTTCTTCTGCAAAAACAGGAGTAATCCCTGGTTCGTGATGAGAATTGAAGAGCACAACTTGGTGTTCGCATTTTATTTCCTTCTCTTCCCTAGAGCAGCACGTAGCGTTATTTCCAGGAGGCAGAAAAAACAACGCTTTTATCTGGAGTCCTGAAGAATCGGTAGGGAACCTGAGAGGTAAAGATTTTGTCTCTTCTTTCTCTCGGTTATGCTATCAAAGGAAATACAGACATACTTTCTTAGCTTCACCCATAGGAGATGGAAGTCTGATTTGAACACTGTTCGCACGTCTTATTTTCAGGCTGAATTTGAAAACAACACAAAACAAAACTCCATTCTCGTATTAGAGAGTTGCCTACTTAATACAGTTTTAGGACACCAGTAGAGAATAAGATTGGCGGCTGACGGAGTCATACTTGAATGTCCTGACCACTCACCTGTGATGGGGAGGGGCGAGCCCATGCTCTTCCTCACTAGGGTTCGTGGGTGAGTCGCCCTGGCCCACGTGAAACTCACCTGTGTGTAGTGGTTAGAGCCTCCCAGGCAGAAAGGGTGCTTGTTTCCGGATGCAGGGAGATAGTATCAGAAAATGCTTTGCAGATTGTGAAATGGTTTACAAACGGCAAAACTAACGCAGATGTTCATACAGTTCAATGATGACTTTGACTATTTTATTTCATCATATATATAATAATGTGAAGGAACTGGTTGCGGAATTGAATAAATTAGCCTAGAATGTATGACTTTTGTATTGCGATTGTCTGTGTGACTTGTCAGCTTTGACTTTCATGTCCTTTGAGCATCACTTTGTAACTCTTCTCTGTGCCTTTTGAGGGGACCCTTATGTTATGTCCCGTCACAAGTATTACTGCAATAAGACATCTTTTTGCTCAGGCAAAGGCCGGGTCTTCTGATCGCATCTCCCTCCATCTTCAGTGAGATCCTCTTCTTCTGGAAGCTGGTTTCACATGGTGGCTTAGATTTTTCCATCTTTGTATCTAGCACCATTTGAAATCAGTGTTTTAGGAGTAAGAATTGCAGCACAGCCACAGGCCGCCTGCAGAGGAGCTGCTGCCCCGGGACCAGCTCCCCGCCTCCCGCCACCTGAGCTGGCTCAAGAAGGGAAGAGCTTGAGACGCAGAGTTCACTCTTGAGTGTGTTGGGTTGTGGAAGGGGGACAGTGCAGGGGTGGGGTGGTGGTCAGTAGAAACTCCGAGGCAGCCACCAGCAAGAACACCTGTTGGTGGGGCCTTTCAGCGAGTGGCTGTGCAGCGCTGGGTCGGGTACTTGATCGCAGTCGGCAGCGGGAGGGCCGTGGACCGGAAGGCCTCTCTCATCACACCAGCACTGTCCACCTGCTCCTACGCGCCATGGAACAGTCAGCTGCAGTTGCTGAGTAGGTGAAATCAGACTTGCCACCTGCACCGTCAAGGTGTGGACCCCACTGAGCACCACCGGACCCATCTCTTACACAGGCTGACCGATTTCTCCTGGTGTTCAGAGTCTGTTTTTGTCTAGCACCATTTGAAATCGGTTATGATGTAGGGGGAAAAGCAGCAGCCTCGAGGTCTCGTGCCAAGTCTGGTCAGCAGCAGCCTGTGGCTTCCTGGAAGATGGATGGGCAGAGAGGGGGAGGGAGGTCACACCTTTCCCTGCTGACTTCCTTAACTACATCTACAATACTTTATGCACAGGTAATAGGTCATTTAGTGGATTTTTAGAAACAAATCACCGTAGTGTACCTAATGTCCTCAGTTTGCTAAAATGTGATAGTGCTGTAAACTCCAAATTGGTTGCTGTTAAATTATCTTTCTGTTCATGAATCCTGACCTTAATAAATATTTACTGTATTCAGCTTATCATGTGTTTGTATTTCATAGATTATTTTCCATTCATAATTCTATGATGATAAGTGGGGCCCTGAAAAATTAATTTGTTATATGCAAATGTTACCTACTGCATAAAGAGTTCAAAGTCAGTTACAGCAAACAGATATTAAAAATATAGTCCATTAAGAATGAAATTCTGTAAGCCAAGAAATGAAAAAAAGAAAAGCGCTGCAGACCTGAGTTGAAGGGGAGACTGACCGCAGTCACAGACAGACAGCAGCTGCGAGCCTCTGCAGGCAGCGTTCCCGCGGAAACGTTCCCTTAACGGAGCCCGTACTCACGAGGCCCCTAGAGGGAGGCACGCTGATGAACTCAGCAACGTCGGGAGAGAGGCAGGCGTTCTCTACTTTTGTTCTTAGTTTCTATCAACCCTTGAAGACAAGAGTGAACCAGTTCTGTAAAGGTGCTCAGACATGAGCCAGATTTGACTTCACAGGGGTTTTCACTTGGGGGGTCTTCAGGTTGGAGAGCTGTGTCCCCTTGATTGACCTTACTGAGCAGAAAGTGCAAGGCCAGCCCTGACCTACCTGCAGGACTTGACTTCACACCTGTTCTCCATACGTGGTGGCACCTCAACCACCTGGGAAGGCTTTCGAGGTCCAGTTCCTGCCAGTCTCCCTCCAGCTGGCTGCCCTGCCGGGTGGGGTGGGTGAAGTGGGTGAAGCCTCTGTTGGGAAAACTTCCCTGGGAATGGGGGTTGGGGGCGCCTCCCGCTGTAGCTGCAGGGCTGTTTGGGGCTGTTGACTGGAGAGTTCAGGTTCTGGTTCCCAGAATGTGGGAACAGTTAAGACCCTGGATTGTTTTCACCTCTCTGCTGAGGTAGCTACAACAGACCTATGGGCATAAAAGCTTTGGGTCAGTTGTAACAAACTGAACATCTGATTCACCTGCTGTGTCCCTGGCTCCAGGCTGCTGCTGCTGCTAAGTCACTTCAGTCGTGTCCGACCCTAATCGACCCCGTAGACTACAACTCACCAGGCTCCCCCGTCCGTGGGATTCTCCAGGCAAGAGCACTGGAGTGGGCTAGGTATTGCCAATAAAGCAAGTAACCCGTGGATTCTGCCAGCAGGTTGCTATGATTCCAGTCCCCAAATGAGAGAGTGTCAGAAGATCTGGGTTTAACATGAAAACATAAAAACAATAACTGGGGACCTCTTTTCCATGAAAGTAGTTTCTGGAGTTCTCATGAATGCTTATTTTAAACAAGTGCTTGTGGCTGTGTCATGAGAAGCAAAATGAAAGCCCCTTGGTTCTAACTGAAGGGGCCACTCATGGAGAATTATTTTTCTTTATTCATCTGAAGGTTGACAGCTTTTTAGCTAAAATTAGCATCCCAAGGTGGTTTGTGCTAATAGATTGCTGAGCAGTGTTTATCTTGAAGACATCTTGAATCTGCTTTTGTGACCATGCTTTCAACTTAGAAAATGCTTTGCCAGGCTTGGGTCTACCTAAGTTTTACCACATGTTTATGGCTTTCTGAGTGGGTCTCAGGAAAGAATTGGCCAGCAATGCAGGAGACCTGGGTTTGATCCCNCAGAGGCGTCCATTACAGACGCTGCAGGGCCTTCGTCCCCGGCATCTTCCTCACTGCCGCAGCCGCGCAGCGGAGCCCACCCAGGCACGGCTTGAGGGAGACCGAGACCAGTATCAAAGCACCGGGTGCGCTCCCATCTCCACCCGAGTTTAACACGCTGTACAGTCGGCAGCACCCTGCCGTCTACGCAGAGGCACTGCTGGGAGTCCCCCCTGCCCTCAGTCTTGCTCATGATCAGGGGCAAGGGCAGAGGGAGACAGTCGGCCAGCCGCAGAGCAGGCGGTGGTGGGCAGAGGGCCAGGAGTGCGGCGCCGGGCTCGGACCCGGCTCACTGGTCACGGGACTGTGGACAGGTTTTCGAACCACACTGAGGATCAGTTTCTTCTGCAAAAACAGGAGTAATCCCTGGTTCGTGATGAGAATTGAAGAGCACAACTTGGTGTTCGCATTTTATTTCCTTCTCTTCCCTAGAGCAGCACGTAGCGTTATTTCCAGGAGGCAGAAAAAACAACGCTTTTATCTGGAGTCCTGAAGAATCGGTAGGGAACCTGAGAGGTAAAGATTTTGTCTCTTCTTTCTCTCGGTTATGCTATCAAAGGAAATACAGACATACTTTCTTAGCTTCACCCATAGGAGATGGAAGTCTGATTTGAACACTGTTCGCACGTCTTATTTTCAGGCTGAATTTGAAAACAACACAAAACAAAACTCCATTCTCGTATTAGAGAGTTGCCTACTTAATACAGTTTTAGGACACCAGTAGAGAATAAGATTGGCGGCTGACGGAGTCATACTTGAATGTCCTGACCACTCACCTGTGATGGGGAGGGGCGAGCCCATGCTCTTCCTCACTAGGGTTCGTGGGTGAGTCGCCCTGGCCCACGTGAAACTCACCTGTGTGTAGTGGTTAGAGCCTCCCAGGCAGAAAGGGTGCTTGTTTCCGGATGCAGGGAGATAGTATCAGAAAATGCTTTGCAGATTGTGAAATGGTTTACAAACGGCAAAACTAACGCAGATGTTCATACAGTTCAATGATGACTTTGACTATTTTATTTCATCATATATATAATAATGTGAAGGAACTGGTTGCAGAATTGAATAAATTAGCCTAGAATGTATGACTTTTGTATTGCGATTGTCTGTGTGACTTGTCAGCTTTGACTTTCATGTCCTTTGAGCATCACTTTGTAACTCTTCTCTGTTCCTTTTGAGGGGACCCTTATGTTATGTCCCGTCACAAGTATTACTGCAATAAGACATCTTTTTGCTCAGGCAAAGGCCGGGTCTTCTGATCGCATCTCCNAGAGTTCAGGTTCTGGTTCCCAGAATGTGGGAACAGTTAAGACCCTGGATTGTTTTCACCTCTCTGCTGAGGTAGCTACAACAGACCTATGGGCATAAAAGCTTTGGGTCAGTTGTAACAAACTGAACATCTGATTCACCTGCTGTGTCCCTGGCTCCAGGCTGCTGCTGCTGCTAAGTCACTTCAGTCGTGTCCGACCCTAATGGACCCCGTAGACTACAACTCACCAGGCTCCCCCGTCCGTGGGATTCTCCAGGCAAGAGCACTGGAGTGGGCTAGGTATTGCCAATAAAGCAAGTAACCCGTGGATTCTGCCAGCAGGTTGCTATGATTCCAGTCCCCAAATGAGAAAGTGTCAGAAGATCTGGGTTTAACATGAAAACATAAAAACAATAACTGGGGACCTCTTTTCCATGAAAGTAGTTTCTGGAGTTCTCATGAATGCTTATTTTAAACAAGTGCTTGTGGCTGTGTCATGAGAAGCAAAATGAAAGCCCCTTGGTTCTAACTGAAGGGGCCACTCATGGAGAATTATTTTTCTTTATTCATCTGAAGGTTGACAGCTTTTTAGCTAAAATTAGCATCCCAAGGTGGTTTGTGCTAATAGATTGCTGAGCAGTGTTTATCTTGAAGACATCTTGAATCTGCTTTTGTGACCATGCTTTCAACTTAGAAAATGCTTTGCCAGGCTTGGGTCTACCTAAGTTNAAGGTGGTTTGTGCTAATAGATTGCTGAGCAGTGTTTATCTTGAAGACATCTTGAATCTGCTTTTGTGACCATGCTTTCAACTTAGAAAATGCTTTGCCAGGCTTGGGTCTACCTAAGTTTTACCACATGTTTATGGCTTTCTGAGTGGGTCTCAGGAAAGAATTGGCCAGCAATGCAGGAGACCTGGGTTTGATCCCTGGGTTGATTAGTTCCTCTGGAGAAGGAAAGGGCAATCCCTTGGAGAGAGGAGCCTGGCGGGATACAGGACATAGGGTTGCAAGAGTCAGACATGACTGGACTACACCTCAACCACCACCGCCTGTTCATCACCCTGTACAGGTCTCCTCGGGGTGGGGAGCTTTCTCTGTGTCATCCAGACGTGGATCGATGTGGTCACCTTCTGGTGGTATGTACACCAGAGGGAAGGAAAATANTTTTACCACATGTTTATGGCTTTCTGAGTGGGTCTCAGGAAAGAATTGGCCAGCAATGCAGGAGACCTGGGTTTGATCCCCTGGGTTGAGAAGTTCCTCTGGAGAAGGAAAGGGCAATCCCTTGGAGAGAGGAGCCTGGCGGGATACAGCACATATGGTTGCAAGAGTCAGACATGACTGGACTACACCTCAACCACCATCGCCTGTTTATCACCCTGTACAGGTCTCCTCGGGATGGGGAGCTTTCTCTGTGTCATCCAGACGTGGATCGATGTGGTCACCTTCTGGTGGTATGTACACCAGAGGGAAGGAAAACACTTTATTGACCACAGACCTCTATATTATGCTTCCCCCATATGTAAGCCATAAGGGACTGAGGTTAGCCATTTTTAAAAGTAATTCTTTGGGGGCTTCCCTGGTGGCTCAGAGGTTAAAGCGTCTGCCTCCAATGCTGGAGACCTGGGTTCGATCCCTGGGACGGGAAGATCCCCTGGAAAAGGAAATGGCAACCCACTCCAGTATTCTTGCCTGGAGAATCCCATGGACGGAGGAGCCTGGTAGGCTGCAGTCCACGGGGTCACAAAGAGTCGGACACGACTGAGCGACTTCACCTTCACCTTCCCCTTTGAAGCTAAGTAGGAAAGAGCTAGTTAATTAAAGTTGAAAATGACTTGCAGGTATCCCAGCAGTGACTAAAACCTCTGAATGAGTTTGAACTGCACAGAGAACATGTCAGATGCTCTCACAGTCCACAGGAGGGCAGCAGTGTGGTGGTTTTAAAGTCTGCCCGCAACATGNCGGACACGACTGAGCGACTTCACCTTCACCTTCCCCTTTGAAGCTAAGTAGGAAAGAGCTAGTTAATTAAAGTTGAAAATAACTTCTAGGTATCCCAGCAGTGACTAAAACCTCTGAATGAGTTTGAACTACACGGAGAACATGTCAGATGCTCTCGCAGTCCACAGGAGGGCAGCAGTGTGGTGGTTTTAAAGTCTGCCCTCAACATGACAGGGTAAGGTTTTCTAGATGAGCCTGGAAATGAAAGCAATGCAGACTGGAAACAGCATACAACATCCCCACCCGACCCCACCCGCAAATGTGTGTGATCAAATGGTAATTCACTCCAGTATTCTTGCCTGGAAAATTCCATGGAGAGACATCTGGTAGGGTATACAGTCCATGGACTTGCAGAGTCGAACAGGAATAAACGAATAACACTTTTCAGTTTTGTATCATTTCTGTGAAAGCTCTCCCGGTGTATCTTATGACCAAAAAAAACCCCACAAAACCCCAGCAATTCCCTGGAGGACCACTGGCTAGAAATCTGTCTGCCAGCACAGGGTTCGGTCCCTGGTCTGGTTAACAGTCCGTGTCGCAGGAGAACTAAGCTAATTTGCTGCAACTACTAAGATGATGTGACAAAACTAATGATGCCCGTGCACCGTAGAGCACACGCCCCGCGACAA
The DNA here is from genome assembly GCA_006410735.1 of Raphicerus campestris. NCBI lineage: Eukaryota > Metazoa > Chordata > Mammalia > Artiodactyla > Bovidae > Raphicerus > Raphicerus campestris. The sequence continues at coordinate 308,488 of SJYW01047397.1, forward strand.
GAGAAGCCTGCACAGAACCAGAGAGCAGCCCCTGCTTTCTGCAACTAGAGAGCCCTGTGCAGCAAGAAGACCCAGCCCAGCCGAAAACAGTAGTATAGTAGTCTCAGGTTCAGCTCAGTTCAGTCACTCAGTCGTGTCCAACTCTGCGACCCCATGGACCGCAGCACACCAGGCTTCCCTGTCCATCACAGACTCCTGGGGTTTACCCAAACCCATGTCCATTGAGTCGGTGAGGCCATCCAACCATCTCATCTTCTGTCATCCCCTTCTCCTCCCGCCTTCAGTCTTTCCCAGCATCAGGGTCTTTTCAAATGAATCAGCTCTTTGCATCAGGTGGCCAAAGTTATCAGATTTTCAGCTTCAACATCAGTCCTTCCAATGAACATTCAGGGCTGATTTCCTTTAGGATGGACTGGTTGGATCTCAGGTTACAGGTAAATAAAATTTGGCAAAATGTTTTCTTTCTTTATAAACAACCTAATTCTCAGTGTTGGCATTATAAAGATTGCTTCCTTTCTTTTTAACCAGATAGCTTCCTTTGATTAGCTGGGTGACAAGATCTTAATTCAAGTCTTATTCATTTTGTGACTTAACAGGCTAAATTACAAAAACACAATTTTCTCTTGCAAATATAAGCACTTACCTTCTGTCGCTACAAGTTTGTATGTGCAAGTTCACAGGCAGACGTAGACTCTGCGGCTGAAGAACCACCAACGGCAGAGGTTCTCCCTGAGCTGTATATTATAATCACTTGGGAAGCTTTACAGATGTCTAATGCCCAGGCACATCACAGGTCCACAGCGTGACAAGCATCCAGGGGAGCGGGTGGGGGCACCCAGGCATTAGTGAGAATCCCCGGGGGATTCCAGAGTGCAGCCGTGCTTCAGAAACACGCTATGCTTTCACGGTTGGGACCTGGGTTTTTACTCAGCTACACCCGTGTGTGAAAGTGATGTGGAAGATATGTCTTCTACCACACATGCAGACGTGTGTGTTCCCTCAAGGCCAGGAAATCATGAAGGCTGAGAGCCAGGCGGGAACCTGGAAGGGCTGCACACGATGGGCTGTGTGAACTGGGCTTGAGTGATGCCCAGGATCAGACAGGACCAGAGGCCTTCGGGCAACAGTGAGGCAGGAGTACAGGATGGTGGCCCGGCGGGCTGAGGGCAGGCTCTCTGAGGTGCTGCAGGTGGAGGAAAGCTGGGCATTAACTGCAGGAAGTTTTCAAGCTTCATGAATCGGACGTTATGCTGCGGGTAACAAGGTGGGACTGGACGCCATGAGCAGGGGAGGCGCGAGGCAGGCTGGGAGGGGAGAAGCCTGGACAGACAGACCACAGGCTCTGAGACTGGAGGGCTAGCAGGGGTGACTGTGGGAGGGGAACGCTTCCAGAGGCGGGCCCGATTAGAGGCCCACTCTCCTTTGAGAGAAAACACACTGGAAATAAACGCATCATCACAAATGAAACTTCTCCATAATGACATTTTATTTTTAAACAGACTCAAAGGTTCAATTCTCAGAAAACAAACAATACAGACGAGACGTCCCATTCCACTGGGGATTCACTCTTGCAGTTTTAAGTTTAACTTCAAATACACTTTTCCCTCTCATCCAGACAGACATTTCTAGAGAAAAATGGTTTCTTCATATATTTAAGTAATTGACGCGTTATTTGCAGACAGAACGTAGTTTATATGCACACACGTATTTCCATCTTACATGTAACTATGTTACACTGGAAAAGCTAAATTTGAAGTGGAAACTACTGTGAAAGTCTCTTTGGGTAAGCACAATAAACTTTGGTTGAAAACATTTCCTTGAGGTTTTCAGAAATATGTAATACAGCCACCCCCGTGCTTCTGAGAAAGTGTTAGATTCTTGAAGGGTATGAGATAAAAGGGTACGGCAAAACTTCAGCTCTGGATTTGTCTCAGAATTCCTGAATTCATTCTGTTCAAACTTATCTTCCGAGTGCCTTACCCAAGATTACAAAGGGAAGGACCAGTTACAGAGGGCCTTACAGACATGTCCTTAGGGAGAAAACCAGTATTGACTCCTGTTCACCCTTGAGTCCTCATTCGTACCTTTCTAAGGCAATGTCTCTTTGGCCCAGTTTGTGCTACTATGAACTGCGAGGACCTTCCACTCCCTGGTGGTCCAGTGGTCGGGTTTCCATGCTCCCACTGCAGGGGCACAGGTCTGATCTCAGCTTGGATAGCTCTGCATGTCAAGGTATGGCCAAAAAATTAAAAAAAAAAAAAAAAAATTTTTTTTTTAAAGTGTAAAACAAAACCTGTAAAAATCTGAGTTACAGCAGAGTCCCTCCCCTGTGGCCGCTGGTGCGAGGACAGAGAAGCGGGCTGGGGTCTGTCCCGCCTGAGTGTCCAGACGCACTGAGCTGCTTCCTCTTTCCTTCCCTTTGCATGACCTACAGCTAATCCACGGAGCTGAGTTTGCTTTTCTGAAATACGGGCTTCATTTTCACTCTGCCCTTTACAGATGAGGTGAGGAGCCCACAAAGACTTAAGATTCTGATACAACCTGAGGTTATCTGATGAATTTATTCTCTACAAAACTGCTTACATTCTGATGACATGCGTAAAGTAAGACATATCTTTATTCAAGTGGGCAGAGAAAACCCTTTAAAGCCAGACTTTAGAGTGGAGTCTAATTCTCTTAAGAGAGTAGAATTCTTCAGCAGAAACAGACACAACATTGTAAAAAAACCATTATAGTACAAAAATAATAATAAAGTGGAATTCTTCTTAAGAAAACTGTAAGGCCACAGCGTTCACTTTGTCCTGAGCTGGCATTACCGCCATGGGTGCTAAGAATACTCTAACTTTGTACAGAAGCCTGAAACTGCATTCTTGGTTTCTCAGACTGGCTTCTTATAAATAAAAGGGGTGAAGAACAAATGCCAGACAAAACTTAATAGCATCTCTAAATTGCCACGAGGTTACAAATTTTTTAAAATAGCATTTTAATCTATTTAATTTGAGTATTTTCCAGTAATATTCTTAGTTAAGAAACTCAAAGAATGAGCCTTAAGAATTGGTAACCACCTCTGAACAACAGAAGATTTCAAAATCACTTTCTTTGCAAATGGAATGTAATATATCATTGTGCAATATATTTCTCTGAGTTTGGAGGTCTTATAGAAAAAAAAAAGAAGACATTTCCCTACCTTAACACTACCAGGAATACCATGTTGACCTGCCCCATAAATCAAGTGCGATTTAAGGAAAAACAGGCAAGGTGTTCAAACCTAAATTCATACATGTTTCAAAGAAGCATTAAAGAATAGTGAGTATACTTCTGCCACATTAAAATGTTTCAATGTTCCTATGGCTATCGCTTAGCAGTTTAGTTTCTGACAGTGTAAGAAAGCGGCAAATTATCTTTATCCTTTTTTCCTTCAGTATTGAGACAAAATTGAGAGAGAGCATTGCGTTAAGGTGTACAGCATGATTCGATAATGTCAACACCTACAAGAAACTTTTTTCTTCCGTGTGATTAGAACTTTTAAAGATCCACTCTCTTAGCAACTTGCCAATATAAATACAGTATGAATAACTCACGGTAGCCACTATGCTGTAACTATACCCCAGTACTTTCTCACCCTATAACTGAAGGTCTGTATTTTCTGACCACCTTTATTCAAACCCACCCCCACCAGCCCCCCACCACTGACATTGACAAATCTCCTTTTCCTTTTCTGAAAGCTTTTTTTCGATTCCACATATAAGTGAGATCAGACAGGACACATGTCTTTCTTTATGACTTATTACCCAGCAAAATCCCCTCAAGGTCCATCTGTATTGTGGCGAATGGCAAGATGTCCTTCATTTTCGTGGCTGAGTGCTACATGTGCTCCTGGAAACGGTTCAGGTCATCTATTCTGTTGGAGTGGGTGCTTTATCCTGATAAGTGCTGTACGAAGCGCTACCTTCTGCTTTCCTATAAGGGAATAGAACAGTATGTACCGTGACACTCTGGTTTCCTAAGAAGCAAGGTAAGAAGACAGCATCAGAGATGAACATAGTTAAGTATATACATTAATTCCAGAAGCCCATTTAGAATAGGGACGATTAAAAAAAAAAAAAGCTATATACTAGTAAGAGTCACTGAACTAGGAAATAAATGATTTTTTAAAGTTATTCCAATGTTCAACCAGGCTCACTCTACAAACTCTTTTTTTCTAATTCTGTATTGTAGCTTGGATTTCCTCCAAGACAAGAAGGGCAGTTGCATATACTTAGTAAATATCCTCCTATCTTAATTTAGGACCAATGGGAGAGACTAGAGAGAAGCACATTTTCGTAATATTCAATTTAAAATCCAGCTCTGAGATGAAACTTTAACAAAGGTAATGACTCTGAGCGTTCACGTTCAGTAATGTTTCAATTACCCCTCACTGTAAGGAAATCACGTGTTCTGGTTAGAGAGTCTCCTAAGTAACTAAAACTCACACCACACGGTTTTGGGTTCTTTTTTTTTTTT
>SJYW01047397.1:325222-340750 GCA_006410735.1 Raphicerus campestris
TCAGGTCATCTATTCTGTTGGAGTGGGTGCTTTATCCTGATAAGTGCTGTACGAAGCGCTACCTTCTGCTTTCCTATAAGGGAATAGAACAGTATGTACCGTGACACTCTGGTTTCCTAAGAAGCAAGGTAAGAAGACAGCATCAGAGATGAACATAGTTAAGTATATACATTAATTCCAGAAGCCCATTTAGAATAGGGACGATTAAAAAAAAAAAAAAAGCTATATACTAGTAAGAGTCACTGAACTAGGAAATAAATGATTTTTTAAAGTTATTCCAATGTTCAACCAGGCTCACTCTACAAACTCTTTTTTTCTAATTCTGTATTGTAGCTTGGATTTCCTCCAAGACAAGAAGGGCAGTTGCATATACTTAGTAAATATCCTCCTATCTTAATTTAGGACCAATGGGAGAGACTAGAGAGAAGCACATTTTCGTAATATTCAATTTAAAATCCAGCTCTGAGATGAAACTTTAACAAAGGTAATGACTCTGAGCGTTCACGTTCAGTAATGTTTCAATTACCCCTCACTGTAAGGAAATCACGTGTTCTGGTTAGAGAGTCTCCTAAGTAACTAAAACTCACACCACACGGTTTTGGGTTCTTTTTTTTTTTTGGTAACAAGGAACATCTTTCTAAACCCTGTTATTCAAGTCCAGCAGTTTCCGAAGAAATACAATGCAAGTCACACAGGGAATTTTGAATTTTCTAGAAGCCAGGTTAAAAAAAGGAAAAGAAAATTAACTTTCATATAGTTTACATAACCCGACATGCATGGGTTGTACTTTTTTTCTCCCTGAAGTCTTTGACCCTGATGTGTGTCTGTGCACTCACGCTCACTTTAAGTAGGATGAGCCGGTTTTGACATTCGCAGCAGCCGCTCAGGACCGCTGGCTCTGGAGCTGGAAAACCCACTTCCACTCCTGCTTAGGAAACTGACCACACCAGACAGACCACAACCAAACGTGGACCCGCTGGTTGTTTGCAGAGTGCCTGCCCCGGCAAACCCTCGGGTGCCTGCCTTGCGGAAGAGCGAACCACGCGAGCGCTGCAGACCTGATCATTTCCCCTGGAGGGAGCGGGTCATGGTGCGGCGCTGGCTACCCGGCTGTGTTCTCAGGACTATTGTGGAGAGCGATTCAACAGTTAGGCCTCTCCCTAAATCCTCCAGCACCACCGTATTCTTCTATTTGTTGAAGTGAATACACTTTTTTTTTCTAATAGTAGGGGACCACTTATTTTCTTAAATAGAATTTTAAACAGAAATCCAATATATGAGAAGGATAAATAAGCATTTATATAACGTTAAAGAAACAACTCATTGGATAAAACATCAAGCTATTCAAAGATGATTAAAATGTTAAGGTGAGTCACTACTCACAGTTACAAGTCACCCTACCTTCAGCATTCACTAAGGTAACAACTTCAAGTGTTTACAGACAATCTGAAGCTCACGGACTGTCTGAAAACCGCTTTTCTGGTTGGTTGGAGCCTCAAAGGGCTCCTTAGAGGACTGAGCAGATCCACAGGGCGGGGTAGCTGGCGTATTTTTGTCTTCCCCTCTGCTTCTACTAAGGAACTGCCGTCTTATTGGTCTTTGTGGAATCTGCTCTCAGCTTCATGCCTGTCACTCAGGGTAGCGCCTTGCACCTGAGTGTGGAAATCTATCTCCTCTCTTCCTCTCTATGCAGAGACATTCAGGCAGAAAAAGAACTTCCAATTCATTTCATTCAGAGACAGAGATGGAGGGGATTAAATGGCTAAAGGGAATGCACTTCACATAAAATTTGAGGATTTTTGTTGGTGCTGGTCTATTTACTTTTTTATATGCTAAAAATATACTGGCTGAGGGAAACAGTTACATGCCTTTACAGAACTAATATTTACAAGCTGAAACTGAAATTCTTTGCCAAAATTACATAAAATGTAATTTGGTTTCTGTCAAAAAAACCCTAAAAGTGGACTATCTGATTATTTCCCATTAAACTGAAAAAATCCCCCAGATTTGGATTCACAGTGCTAGAAGGTAGAGCTGAATTGTTTCTTTAGGTTTATATAAATGCTTATTTATCCTTCTCATATATTGCATTTCTATTTAAAATTGTATTTAAGAAAATAAGTGTTCCATTACTACTAGGAAAAAAAAAAGTGTATTTATTTACTTCAAATAGAAGAATATAGAGATCTTCGAGGATTCATTGATAGGCCTAACTATTGAATTGCTCTCCACAATAATCCTGGAGAAAGGGCTACAGAAAATGCTTGTCACGGTCTGACCAAAGGTCAAGGGGCCATTACTCTGTGGGTGCCTATGTCAAAGCAAAAGCCTGTCAGCGCACAGTATTTTGCATTAAAACAGGGAAGGAGAAAATATAAATATCAATAATCTCGCAAAGGGGAACCAGAATTCAAATGCCCTCCTTGCTGTCTACTGTCCACTCAGCTCAGGATACTGATATCTAAATGTTCATCAAATATTTTACAGAAGAAAGGACATCTCTGAAAAACGCAACAAAATGCAGATACCTTTTAATGATAAAAGCAAACGTTTCTCTCATCTCTTCTCAGAGAGAAATAAATTGTCTTGTCTGTGGCTCTCACCAGTTAGGTATGTGCTGAACAGAGGAAGGGAAAAGTGTTGAATAAAATAGTGAGGTCACACCAAAAAGAAGCAGGAGTGGCATAAAAATGGGGTAAAATCAATGAGGGAGGAGAAGGGAAGGAAAGCTGACAATCAGGCCCATCAACTATGTCTCTCCTGATTCTCCTTAGGAAGTTGAACCAAGAATTTGATGCAAGAAGCAACTTTACCCTTGAAATCTTATAGATCATACAGCAGATAAACAGATTCTAAATTTGCATATAATCTGTTTTTACTTCTGAAACCACCTAGTCTCAAGTGAATAATGTAGACTCGTTTTCTCAGAATGAGAGTGTATGAGGAGACACGGTCCTGGTCTTCAGCAGCGCAGCTTTTGGGGCAATACACGGGGCATGTATTAATCCCATGTAATACTGCCTCAGAAACTGATTTCATGAGGTCCTCCATTTTCAGATGCGTCTTTTGCCCCAAGGACAGTTTCTTCCTGTGGCACAACTGTTTTCACCTGAGGGAAGACCTCTATAAAGCATTATATGACTTCCCATTTTTCTAGGATAGATCTAAATTTTGTAAATATGCTCTCTCAACTAATTACAAATTCTTTTTTACTAGTTCTTGCTTAAAAATTTTAAAGCCTTTGTTGAATGGTTCAGAATTTGAGAACCAGGCAGAAAAATGTTCAAGTTAATTTGACCATTCAAGTTTTGGACCATGTCGTTACACTCACCACCACCTGAACTGGATTTACCATTTACAGTATATCCAAAAAAAGCTTCAGTCAGCAAGATGTATTTAAACAGACAATTTAAAAATTACAACATTTCTCGATCAATCTTTATTAAGATAACATTAAAATAGTTTACAATTGCACAAGTAATAAATATACTTAGTGAAAAAAAGAAAAAAGGTATTTAGTTACTATTACTAAAATACATAAATTATTTCAATAATTCTACTAAACTTAGCAAATTCTTCACCCGAGCAGAGAAAAATGATCCATTCATGAAAAAAAAACAAAAAATTCACCACAAATAATTGAAAACATTCATGTTAACAAAAGACATCTGGTGTTTGGAACCACATAGTCAGGACATGCAAACAGGACTCAGGCAGCAGCAGAGGAGAGAGCTAAGGGCTGTGGGTCCAAGTCTGGAAAGTGCAGCAGAGGAGCTGGCTAGGAAAGGAAGCAGCGTGGGAAAAGGAAGAAGTGTGCAGATGGAGCCTGTCAGCTCACCCGGGACCCTACAGCCTATCCTACTCTTTGCAGGAAACTACTATAGCAGAATGCTTTAACCTTGTGGTTATTTTTCATAATTTAATGATCTTAAAAAAAACAACAACAAAAAAACCCACTACTTAGGGGATTTCCCCGGTGGTTAAGGCTCTGTTCTTTTCAATGCAGGGAGCTTGAGTCTGATCCTTGGTTGAGGACCTAAGATCCCCCCCCCCCAAAAATACTTATTTTCATTCTTTGGTATAAATCCTGTAGGAGGGTAACTGTGTTCCCAAATTATCGAAAATACAAGTTCATATCAAATCCATTTTGTACCAAGCACATTTGTGTTTTTTATTTGTTTTGAGGCTTGTCGGATCTTAGCTCCCCAACCAGGGGCTGCACTCCTGCCCAAGGCAGTGAAAGCGTGAGCTCTAACCACTGGACTGCCAGGGAATTCCCATTAACAGCAATGTTTGCGCCTGGTATCCTGCTTGCAGATTTATCCCTACAAATAGAGAAGGAACTGCATATAGTTTACAGTCTTGTAAGGGAGTATCCAAAGCAATGATAGCAATTTGGGGTGGGGGAGAATGGACATTAACTAGTGCAAAAAATATATCAATAATAAAAATAATTACCTTTTTAAAAGAAAAGCAAACTAAAGCTAGGTATTATTTCACATTCTTTTTAAAAGGCATGCACAAAAATGTGGAGTCTTTAAGCAATCCACTTGATTGTCTTGAACAAGTGAACCATTTCCCAATAAGCTCAATGGTGCTTCTTCAAGCTAAAGAGCATGGGCACGTCGGTAACAGTCTACACCCTGCTTTCTCTAAGTGTCCTCCAGGCCCAGCAGCAGCCTCATCGGGGAACTGTTTAGAAATGGGATCTCAGAACTTTAATGCTACTGGCACCTTAACCTGGGGGTGTGATGCTCAGATACTTGTTTAGCTTTAAAAGACTCATTCACTGGTAGACAGAGTTTGGTTAATATTTGTTAGGAAACTGTATTTTCGTGTAATGATGTTTTACACAAAGACCCAGTAAGGAGCAGAGAGCTATTTTGTTCTGCTTTCTTTAGAGGTTATTTCTAGTTGACAAATTTTAGACTTGTCAAATATTTCACTGATGGTGTTTCCATGTAATACCACCTGTGTATATGCAGTTTTAAAAATACACTATGGATAGAGAAATCAAACGTGCATATTATATATTCTATAAATATAAGATTCCAGGTTCAAATGAAGGCACTGTGGCTATTTTTAAAAGATGACCAAGAAATTTTAAAAATATGTATTTAGCTCTTTGAGTGAAGAATGTACTTTTATTACATAGTCCAAATGCAGTGATTAAAATAAAAGGAATATAAATATCATAAAGTCATTAATACCATTCACTTTTAATTATTAGTTTGATTTACTAAGCAATAGGGGAAAAAAATCACTAAAAATCAGAAATATCAAAGTACCTAATCTTGGTCTATGCTCCAGTTTTATTCTAAGTCTTTCATTAGATTTTAAATTACTTCATTAAAATTTAAGATGATGTTTAAAATATATAATTTGTACCTTTTTGCAATTTTAACTCTCTCCCTTATTTCATTTTTATAGATAAAAAGGCAAAGTGCATGAGGTTCCTTGTAAATCTTACCCTCTCAGCAACTTTTAGCTTAACCCCATCAGTTTTACTTCAACCTAGTAAATTAAGAGAACATAAGAGGGAAATCAAATAATGTTGCTTTAAATTCTCCAGTTTAACTGCATAACAAATCTAAAAGAAAAAAAAACAAATTTGGCATCTGAAGGAGACATCTATGTAGCTTCTTACAACTGCCTACCTAAATTATACAGACCACTGAAAACTTTCACCGTCAAAACTGCAGTGTCTACAGCTATCCAAGTCTCCACAGGGAATCATTTTATATGTAATCTTGGCCATTAGTCCAATCTAGGAAGTTGGGTATGCCTAGGGTAGAGAAGCCCCCAAAGCGGTCCATGATTTATTTCAGCACTTATACCTCAAATCCCACAGAAATTTTTCTTACATCATAATTAGTTGGCACGACCTGCACAGATTACTCTTACAGCAGTGATATTAAAAACAGGTGAAAACATTTTTAGTAAAGATGTGTAATTCACACAGCACACTCAAGCAGGAGCAATTTTTAAAAAACACGTAATACAGAGTACAAACAAAAACTGCACAAAACAATGTCAGCAGTGAGGAGCAATAAATTAAAAAACAGACTGTACTTTACCCTTTCTTCTTTTGTTTGCAAAGACAGAAGTACAGGCAAAACAATAATCCAATGCCAATAACTACAAGAAATCAGGAGACAAACGTCACGTGACCAAGAAGAATCACTGCCAAGATGCAAAATCTAGCAGAAAAAAATGAATGCTGATCAGAGGTTCCCTGGAGGCTCAGATGGTAAAGAATCTGCCTGCAATGCAGGAGACCTGGGTTCAGTCCCTGGGCTGGGAACATCCCCTGGAGAAGGGAATGGCAATCCACTCCAGTGTTCTTGCCTGGACTAGAACAGACAGACAGTGGCGCCTGGTGGGGTTGCAAAGAACCAACACGACTGAGTGACTAACATGCTTTCAGGTACCCATGGCCAGAAAATGGTATCTAATTTAAGCACATATACATTTCTAGTCCATTTGGGCTCTTCAGTATATTGTATTCTTTGGATTGAACAGTATACAGTAAGTCAGAGAAATTCTTGATTAATTTACAAAATTACCCAAAGCATATTTGGGATGAAAACTCATATGATGAAAATTCACCTTTGAAACAACATATATTACTTAGAGTTTGTTAGTATGTGGACATGCAGAATAGACAGGAATAGTGAAGTGAAATCACTCAGTCGTGTCCGACTCTTTGCGACCCGTGGACTGCAGCCCACCAAGCTCCTCCGTCCATGGGAGTCTCCAGGCAAGAACACTGGAGTGGGGGGGTGCCGGATAGAGTAATGCTAATACAAGGTAGTGTATTATATAAAAAGTCAGGTTTTCCTGTTTTACTTAATTTCAAGCTATAAAGCTATAAATATTGAAAAACCTTAAAAAACACACACACACTTCTTCAGAGCAATGTTTTGATTTCATTGGTGTCAAACTTTTTGACACTTACCTAGAGCAATAACGATGAGCACGATGAATCCTGCACCTGCGAAAAATGAAGACAGTTTGGGAGATAAGTAAGTATCTGGGGCCCCCCACGAGCAGCTGCATTTTAATTTCACCAGGTCATCTGCGACTGCAGAGGAAGCCTGTCAATCCAGCTTTAGCACAGTTGCTTGGGCTTCCAGGCTATTTGCATCAGAACCCTTCTGATCAATTCCAGAGGCAGGACACACCTCTGTGACACCCTTACTAAGGAAGCTCACGCTTCACTGCCATGTGCTCCGGCTACCAGGTCAGGGTATTTGGTGCAGGTTAACAATTAGAATTCACTAGTTTAGAGGAAAACCATTTGTAAAATGTCAGTGTCCAGCTACGGTGGGTTTAGTAAAGTCATTACTTATGACTTTGTTTGACATTTAACGTCTATTTTCCCCTGAAGGCTGTGGAATAAATCATAAAGAGTGCTCTGAAGCCATGAACAGTCTTCATCGAATCACCACAGCTCCTACCCCACGTTCTCCCCAGATGAAGACGCAGCCCTAACGCCCTAGGGAGGCTCGCTGAAAGCAACGCAGACTAAGAATGTAACCGGAACACCAGGGCACACGGATAAGGCGACGCACAGAGGCGCAGACATGCATTTTTGACTGTCCAGAGAGCACTGCATATACCACCACAGTGTAATTCTTAGAAACGCTGGTCAGGAGCCCCTCTGCTTTTAAACTGCCATTACTTTTATTATCTCTAACATATAGCAGCTAACACAGCAGACAATGGCATGTACAGCTCTGCTCTTTTTTAATTTCATAAATATTATCGAATGTAAACATCCTGAGATGGCACTGGATTCTCTTGGCAGAGTGCCAGTGTGACCACAGTTTTCACAGGGAAAATATAACAAGCCTAAAGTGCGTTTTATAAAAAGACTAAACTAGTCTACTGTAAAGAAAAGTAAACTATTTTTCTTCATTCCTTTATCAGTAAATCTTTATATTTCATTTAACTGTCACAACTATACTTCCATCAAGTTCTTTCACACATACTACGTGTGCCAACATTAAGTGTGTTACCGCACCCTTGTATAGAAAAACTAACCCAACTAATAGTACTTTAAGGCTTGTGTTTACAAGGTAGCAACAGAAAGAAAATTCCTCTACAAAGTAAAATTCCATTACAAAGTAAAACTATTACACGGAAAATAACTTAAATGTTATATATATTAGACTATGTATAGCCATATTATTATTTTAAAAAGTAAACTTATTATTAGGTATCCTAAGTTGAGCAACCTCCTAAAATCTATATTATCTACATGTGTCTAAAAGTACTGCTTAAATATGTCATGGGATCTGCACCTTTAAAATTCCTTAAAATATGCAATTTTACAACTACAAATTGAACAATTATCACCCATTTTTAACATGTGTTTCTTCTCTAATTATAGATAATGGTAATATTTCCACATAGAAAACTAGGGCCTTATGACATAGGGTTATAATCAGTAACAAAATAATACCTAAACCCTCAGCATCATTAGGGGGTGTTGCATCAGTAGGGCTGGGATGTCCTAGAAAAAAGGAAAAAACGCAAGTTAAAAAAAAAAAAGGAGAAAAAAACAATAGAGCTTAATGTCCTCTAAGTTCACAGATTTTTATTTTTTTCACCTTGTACAAAAACTCTTATAATTTTCATTCTCCTTCTACAAACTACATTAATGTCTGTCATTAAAAGTAGTATCAAAATATTATAAATTTATATGCAATACCAAAGCATTCTACTTCTTGTCAGTAACATTTCCTAGGACAATATTCTGTGGCACAGCAAGCAAATTTATCATTAGTGTGGTGTCAGAATAACCCTATGGATTCAATGTGATTATACTTAAAACGAAAACAGAAAAGCATTTGTAGAGGCTAAACAATATGCTACCAAACAAGCAACGGATCACTGACTGAATCAAAGAGGAAATTTTTTTAAATATCTGGAGAAAACGAAAACAAGAAAACAAATCCAAAATCTATGGGATGCAGCCAAAAGCAATTCTAAGAGAGAAGTTTACAGCCACATAAGCTGACATCAGGAAAGAAGAAAAATCTCAAATGACCTAACCTTCTACCAAACCAATCAGAAAAAGAAGCACACGAGAAAGGGCAAAGTTAGTAGAAGGAAAGAAATCATGAAGACCAGAGAGGAAAGAAATGAAATAGAAATTTTTTTAAAATAAAAAAAAAATCAATGAAAGTTAAGAGCTGGTTTTCTGAAAAGATAAACAAAATTGATATATCTTTAGCCACACTCATCAAGAAAAAAGTTGGTCCAAATTAACAAAATCAGTATGAAAAAAATAGGTACAACCCACAAACACTGAAGAAATTTCTGAAGCTATGTAGCACAATTTAAAGAAGGACATGAATGAATAAGTGTAGATGAAAAAAAAGCTCAGCCACTGAACCTGGATGAGTTAGTCCTGGAGTCATGGTTGGAGAAGTGGGCTTGGAATCTGGAATGGAAAATTAGATTCAATTCTCCAGCCTTATCCATACAAAATTATGGATTTAAATTTGATATTTTTTTTTTTAAAGATTCTCAAAATGAAAAAAAACACGTACTCCCTAAATTTTGCAATCCTACTTCTGTAAAGTTAACCTAAACACGTTTACCCAAGTGAACAAGAATGTTGCACAGGCATATTCACTGTGCCTTTGTATACAGTGGGAATCCTAGAAGTTAATAATAAACCATAAAAATAACGTGCTCAGAATAAACATATGGTTCTTTAAAAAAAATACCATCCATATAGTTTCCGATGGCATAACTTGTATCCATCTCCAGTTAGTATTTTGCCTACAGTTTTTCATATTTGGTCAGATCTACTTGACCACCATTATATGTTGCTAATGATCTTTACTTTGCCGACTAAGGTCCGTCTAGTCAAGGCTATGTTTTTTCCAGTAGCCATGTATGGATGTGAGAGTTGGACTGTGAAGAAGGCTGAGCGCCGAAGAACTGATACGTTTGAACTGTGGTGTTGGAGAAGACTCTTGAGAGTCCCTTGGACTGCAAGGAGATCCAACCAGTCCATTCCGAAGATCGGCCCTGGGATTTCTTTGGAAGGAATGATGCTAAAGCTGAAACTCCAGTACTTTGGCCACCTCATGCCAAAGTGAGTCAAGAGTTGACTCATTGGAAAAGACTTTGATGTTGGGATGCATTGTGGGCAGGATGAGAAGGGGACGACAGAGGAAGAGATGGCTGGATGGCATCACTGACTCGATGGAGGTGAGTCTGAGTGAACTCCAGGAGTTGGTGATGGACAGGGAGGCCTGGTGTGCTGCGATTCATGGGATCACAAAGAGTCGGACACGACTGAGTGGCTGAACTGAACTGAATGGAATGATCTTTTTCATACTGTCTAACTGATGACAGAAAATGACTGACAATCTCATGAGGAATTTTGATTTTTGATATTTTAAAATAATCTGCATAGTTTTATCTTCACTGTACATCTGTCCTCAGAATTATTCTTTCAAACTGTATCAGTGCTTTATAAATCCTTCGTGAAATGCTTATGTCAACTCTTTAAAAGTCTGCCCAGACTGATACTCCTTCCACCCTTCTTCTGGTCTCCAGCTTCTCGCGCAACTAAATACAAGCCAGAGATAGTAGCCCTGAACTTAGGAAAACAATTCCTTCCAACATCGCAAAATACGCATTCAAGTCTCAGAGGAGCGGATCAGCAGTCCCTGCTAGAATTCCTCCATTTCATTCCAGTAAACAAGGGCTTTTTCTGCCTTTTAGTTGTTATACCACTTAATTTCTGTTGCCAACTCCCTATTCCCCCTCAAAAAACAAAAACATCCAAAACAAACAAAAAACGCTCAGTAAAGACGAAAACAATAATTGTTAGGAGTTGGGGGAGTGACGGAGGTGGTAGAAACACTAGTCTCATTCTAGAGACGGTAGTAAGCTCCCAGTTTATAAAAAAGAACCAAGCTGGTCAGCCTGGGAAAGAACAGTCCTAGACCCAGAAGACACCCCGTACAGGTGTCAAGAGATCACTTTTAAAATGAATAAACCATCCGTGTTGATGACACAGAAAACATACATGCTAAAAAACAGAACCTGTGGATCTTCCTCTACACTAATATTAATCTGACTGTAACTGGTACAAGCTGCCTTTTAAGAGCTTTCTAGATACCAGGGGCTATTGCTAAGTGCTTTAAATGAATCCCACTTTAAATTTACTATCACTAAGTAAGGAAGTCAAAGAATTAATGCTTTTGAACTGTGGTGTTGGAGAAGGCTCTTGAGAGTCCTTGGACTGCAAGGAGATCCAACCAGTCCATCCTAAAGGAGATCAGTCCTGGGTCAAACTGGAAGGATTGATGCTAAAGCTGAAACTCCAATACTTTGGCCACCTCATGCAAAGAGCTGACTCATTGGAAAAGACCCTGATGCTGGGAGGGAAGGGATTGGGGGGCAGGAGGAGAAGGGGACGACAGAGGATGAGATGGCTGGATGGCATCATTGACTCGATGGACAAGAGTTTGAGTCAACTCCGGGAGTTGGTGATAGACAGGGAGGCCTGGCATGCTGCAGTCCATGGGGTCGCATAGAGTTGGACACGACTGAGCAACTGAACTGAACTGAACTGAAGTAAGGAAGGTTTAAAATCATTTTACAGATAAGTAAACATATTTAAAGTTTACCTAACTTGCTATCTGCTTATATCTGCAGACTGCACGTAATTTTAGCATCACTCAATCTAAGAACTAAAAAGGCTGTGAATGTTTCATTACTAAAATTGATAAATGAGTATAAATCATCGGAATTTAAAAGATTTTGGAAAAAAAATCACAAGAAATGTAAAGGATTTTGAAATATATAAGCAGGAAGTTACTAAACCTGAGACACTGGGAATTGGTTGTTGGGTGCTGCGAGTCGACTCTGGAAAACAAAATTTAAAAAAAATGCAGATAGGATCAAACATCTGGGAGTTACTACTGGCATTTTCACCAGGAATTTAAAAGATTCTTGAAAAAATATATGTAGGAAGTTACTAAACCTGAGACACTGGGAACTGGAGGTTGGGTGCTGGGAATTGGAGGGTGGGTGCTGGGAGGAATCGACACTAGAAAACAAAATAATGGAGACTGAGTCAAAAACCTGGGCATCAATACTGTCTTTGCATTCACATGAATTATGCCTTTCATTCCTGACTTATTTAGGTAAAACTCCCTACGTTTCAATTTACTCTGCAAAATGACGGCTCTCCATTTTTACATTTAAGAATGCCTAGCAAGAGAAATTTCTATACCTGTGTTATGTACATGAAATGCTAAGACCCTACAAAGACAGAAAATCGCTGCAGCACATTTCTTGTGAATGTGAAGTCATACAACTATCATAGAAATGAATACAATACAGTTAAATATGAGCATTGTTTCTCTTCGGTTTTTCTTGCATCAATGATATTTAATGTGAAAGAAATAAGGAACAAAAACAAAAGGAAGACAGTATTTTTACCTTTAATACACTTTGGTAGCTCAGGCTCCCAAGTACTGTTCTCACCACAGACAACTGTACTGTCGCCATCAAAGNAAAAAAAAAATCAATGAAAGTTAAGAGCTGGTTTTCTGAAAAGATAAACAAAATTGATATATCTTTAGCCACACTCATCAAGAAAAAAGTTGGTCCAAATTAACAAAATCAGTATGAAAAAAATAGGTACAACCCACAAACACTGAAGAAATTTCTGAAGCTATGTAGCACAATTTAAAGAAGGACATGAATGAATAAGTGTAGATGAAAAAAAAGCTCAGCCACTGAACCTGGATGAGTTAGTCCTGGAGTCATGGTTGGAGAAGTGGGCTTGGAATCTGGAATGGAAAATTAGATTCAATTCTCCAGCCTTATCCATACAAAATTATGGATTTAAATTTGATATTTTTTTTTTTAAAGATTCTCAAAATGAAAAAAAACACGTACTCCCTAAATTTTGCAATTCTACTTCTGTAAAGTTAACCTAAACACGTTTACCCAAGTGAACAAGAATGTTGCACAGGCATATTCACTGTGCCTTTGTATACAGTGGGAATCCTAGAAGTTAATAATAAACCATAAAAATAACGTGCTCAGAATAAACATATGGTTCTTTAAAAAAAATACCATCCATATAGTTTCCGATGGCATAACTTGTATCCATCTCCAGTTAGTATTTTGCCTACAGTTTTTCATATTTGGTCAGATCTACTTGACCACCATTATATGTTGCTAATGATCTTTACTTTGCCGACTAAGGTCCGTCTAGTCAAGGCTATGTTTTTTCCAGTAGCCATGTATGGATGTGAGAGTTGGACTGTGAAGAAGGCTGAGCGCCGAAGAACTGATACGTTTGAACTGTGGTGTTGGAGAAGACTCTTGAGAGTCCCTTGGACTGCAAGGAGATCCAACCAGTCCATTCCGAAGATCGGCCCTGGGATTTCTTTGGAAGGAATGATGCTAAAGCTGAAACTCCAGTACTTTGGCCACCTCATGCCAAAGTGAGTCAAGAGTTGACTCATTGGAAAAGNGGACACGACTGAGCAACTGAACTGAACTGAACTGAAGTAAGGAAGGTTTAAAATCATTTTACAGATAAGTAAACATATTTAAAGTTTACCTAACTTGCTATCTGCTTATATCTGCAGACTGCACGTAATTTTAGCATCACTCAATCTAAGAACTAAAAAGGCTGTGAATGTTTCATTACTAAAATTGATAAATGAGTATAAATCATCGGAATTTAAAAGATTTTGGAAAAAAAATCACAAGAAATGTAAAGGATTTTGAAATATATAAGCAGGAAGTTACTAAACCTGAGACACTGGGAATTGGTTGTTGGGTGCTGCGAGTCGACTCTGGAAAACAAAATTTTAAAAAAATGCAGATAGGATCAAACATCTGGGAGTTACTACTGGCATTTTCACCAGGAATTTAAAAGATTCTTGAAAAAATATATGTAGGAAGTTACTAAACCTGAGACACTGGGAACTGGAGGTTGGGTGCTGGGAATTGGAGGGTGGGTGCTGGGAGGAATCGACACTAGAAAACAAAATAATNCATTTTCACCAGGAATTTAAAAGATTCTTGAAAAAATATATGTAGGAAGTTACTAAACCTGAGACACTGGGAACTGGAGGTTGGGTGCTGGGAATTGGAGGGTGGGTGCTGGGAGGAATCGACACTAGAAAACAAAATAATGGAGACTGAGTCAAAAACCTGGGCATCAATACTGTCTTTGCATTCACATGAATTATGCCTTTCATTCCTGACTTATTTAGGTAAAACTCCCTACGTTTCAATTTACTCTGCAAAATGACGGCTCTCCATTTTTACATTTAAGAATGCCTAGCAAGAGAAATTTCTATACCTGTGTTATGTACATGAAATGCTAAGACCCTACAAAGACAGAAAATCGCTGCAGCACATTTCTTGTGAATGTGAAGTCATACAACTATCATAGAAATGAATACAATACAGTTAAATATGAGCATTGTTTCTCTTCGGTTTTTCTTGCATCAATGATATTTAATGTGAAAGAAATAAGGAACAAAAACAAAAGGAAGACAGTATTTTTACCTTTAATACACTTTGGTAGCTCAGGCTCCCAAGTACTGTTCTCACCACAGACAACTGTACTGTCGCCATCAAAGTTAAAACCTTCATTGCATTTAAATACAACCGTCGCTTTGTAGTAATATTTTTGTCCAAATCCTGAGACTATCACTCCATTTTCAACAGCTGGAAAGTCACATTTGACCACTGCAAAGTCGAGAAATTCCGGAGTTAATGGAAAGCCGCTCCCACACGGGACCAGAAAAACTAGTGTCAAGTAATTCCAGGGGGGAGAAACAGGAAAGAAATGAAAAGATACTAATTGGGAAAAAAAAAAAAAAAAGAACCCAAACCTTTGTGCATCTGAATTCCAGGTAAAGAGATCTAGAAAAATCTAGCAATTTTTTTTTTTTAAACACCTAGAACAGACTGTCATAGCTCATTCGCTTCTCTCCATTTTCTTTCCATTACTGACAAGTTTTGAGAGCCGTCTGACTGCCAGATACAAACTCAGGGTGAGGCCAAAAGTAATTTTCTTCAGTTTGAGGATTTTTTAAAGATCATTCTGACACTAATTACATACCTTGTTCTTTTACAAAGAAAAGAGCAAAAGAAAAGTAGCAAAAGCTTTTCTGAGAAGGTAACCTTTGAGCTCAAGTTTAAGGTGCAAAGAAGCTAGCTATGCCTAGATAGGAGAAAGAAAGCTTTCCGGAGGCAGCAGCATACAGAAGCTAGGATGCTCAAGAAATAAAGGTCTGTGGAGTTAGGGCAGCGTTTTCCAAACACTCTGGGCTGCAGCCAGAGATCAAGAAGCACATTTTATGCTGTCAACCAGGATATAAACCAACAGGCCTGAGATAATCTTAGGAGTAATACTCAGCCTTCACACCAATGTGCTGTGGTATGTCCCATTCTACTCCACTCATAAAAAGTACTCATGCTGACTCTCTTAGTTGACTTTAGTATCCATTAATGGATTTG
>SJYW01047397.1:340889-353979 GCA_006410735.1 Raphicerus campestris
CAGAATTGGGGGGTGGGGGGGCGGGGGATCAAGTAAACACTTGCCTGAGTAGTGAGTTCAAGAGAACATCTTATGAGATTAAATCTGAATGACAGATAAGAGTCAGATAATATACAGCCTTTTAAACCAAAAGAGTGCTCTTTCTCCCTTTCTTTGGGTCTGAATTTCTGTCAGGTATCATTTCTCTTCAGCCAGAAGAAATTCCTTATCAATTCTTATAATCCAGGTTGTTAAAGTTGCTCAGTTGAGTCCGACTCTTGACGACCCCATGGTCTATACCAGTCCACGGAATTCTCCAGGCCAGAATACTGGAGTGAGCAGCCTTTCCCTCCTCCAGGATAATCCAGGTTGACTAGTGACAAATTCTTCACACAGCATTCTACATTAAGTGTTGTTTTTTGGGGGTTTGTTTTTCTTTCAGCATATTAGCAGAAATTGTCTTTTAGTGTCAATAGTCCATAAAAGTCAGCGGCCACTCTTACCTTGGGGTGAGGAGAAAAAGGAGACAAGGTTTCCGGTCTGTTTCTCCCTCTCATCGGTTGCTGCTTCTTTTGTTTCCAGCAGTTCTAACATGCTGTGCTTAGCTTAATTGGGGGCTTCTTGCTAAATTTTTAAAATTTATTCTGCTAAGGGCAGTGAATTTCCCAGATATGTGGGGCTGTTGTTTGGGATCAAATTTACATAATTTTCAGCCAGTATTTCTGAAACGATTTCCTGCGTTGTTCTCTCTTCTGAAACTCCAATTAGCCGTATGTTCGACTGTTTGCTTTTTCTTCCAAAGGTTTCTGTCTCTATCTCTTGTTTTAATCTTTCTTTTCAAACCATGCTAGATTTCTATTGCCCTGTCTCCAGGTTCCCTGATTTTTTCCACTGTTGGGCCAATATGCTCCTAATTGCACCTAATGATTTTCTTGTCAGTTAGGTTTAGTAGATAAAAAGTGCATACAGTAAATCTCACCCTTTGCTAAGGTGTACAACTGTATCAGTTTTCATAAATCAAAATAATCATGTAATTACCAACACAATAACAAAAACTCCATTATCTCCAAATACTTCATGTCACTCTGTATCAACCCTCCAGTTCTCAACTACCTTCCTCACCCAGCCAAGCACTCATCTGTTTCCTGCCTGATCCTGCTGCTCTCCCAGAATGTCCTAATGGAATCACAGCCTCTGAGTATGGATATTTTACTTAGCGTAATGCATTGGAGATTCTTTTGTTGCATGATTCAGGAACTCATTTCTTTTTATTATAGAGTATTATTCCATTGGATGGATACAGATTAGGCTGTTCATCCATTACAAGCTCAAGGACATGTGAGTTAATTCCAGTGTGGAATGATTACGACTAACGCTGCTTTGAATATTCTCATGCAGGTTTCTAAATAAACATACATCTTTTTACTTACATTGCTGAGTTGTATGGAAAGTGTATATTTAACCTTATAAGGGATTGCCAAACTGTCTTCCATAATATTCATATCCCTCTCTATTCTTACCAGCAATGCCTTAAGAGTTCCAACTGCTGTATATTCTTGCCTGTGAATTGCATTGTTAGTCTTTAGTTTGGGGGTTTTTTGTTCAGCTATTCTATAGCTGTTTACTGACATCTCACTGTAGTTTTAAATTCTATTCTGTAATTTCCTTTGACACTGAGCAACTTTCCAAGTATTTGGGGATCCATGTATTTTCTTTGGTGCAATAGGTCTATTCATGTTGTCCATTTTAAAAACTGGGTTGTTTTCTGATTGTGTTTTAGGGTTATTTATACATTGTAGATACAAGTCCATTAGCAGATATGTACTTTGCAAATGTTTCCTCCCAATTTATGGCTCATTTTATTCCTTCTTTTAATAGTGTATTTGAAGTAGAAGTTTCGAGTTTTAATAAGTCCAGCATATTAACATTTCTTCTTTAAAGAATCATGGTTTTAGAGTCGTATTTAAGAGTTGTCTTTGTGCCTTTGACTAAGGCACAATTTCCTATGTGCTAAAGCAGAAATCTTTTGGTTTTAGATTTCACATTTAAGTGTTTGGTTCACTGTGAACAAATATTTGCAAATGGTGCTAACATAGTGCTGAGGGTTTGTTTTGCTTTTGAAAGGCTGTATTTCTGGCCACCACCGTTCCATGCTCTGCACGGCCGTCCTTTCACCAGTTCTGCACTGTCTTGATTCTAGTCCTCACGGTAGTGCTTATCAGAAGACTTGACAGCAGGTAGAATGAAATGACTTCTTCTCCCAAATTCCTATTGACAATTCTAATCCTTTTATTTTTCTAAATAAATTTTACAATCTTTTTGTCAAGTTCTGCTGGGATTTTGTGGGATTGTGCTGAATTTATAGATCAATCATAGAGGATCAACATCTTTATTATATTGTATTTTCTAACCCATAATCACTGAATCTTCTCTATTTGTTAAAGTCTTGTTTAATTTCTTAGGTTTAGTTATTTTTACCATTTAAATATTTCACATTGTCACTAGATTTACATGCAAGTATTTTGGGTTTTCAAGTTGGTGTAAATAGTACTTGAAAATTTTCCATTTCTATTGGTGTTTTACTAGCATATGGATGGATATACAGTTATCTGTGTGCTGATCCTGCTAAAACTTCAGTCTTTCAAGCTTTCTACAAAAACAATCTTGTTGTAACTGAATAAAGTCTAAATTATTCCTTACTCTTCAATATGTATGGTTTGTTTCACTATCTAAGAACTCCAAATACAAGGTTGAGTAGTGTTTTAACAGAAGACATTTTTGTCTTGTTCCTACCTTAGATAAACATAACCACTCTTTTACTATTAATTATATTAGCTGGGGAATTTTTATAGCTGCCTTTTGTCAGCTTCAGGTAGTTCCCTTATATTCCTCATTTGCTGTTTTATAATGACAAGATGATGAATTTTGTAATATGTTTTTTCTCTGCATCTATTAAGGTGGTCGTTTTTTTTTTTCCTTTCAAAGTTTCTTGATATGGTAAATTACACTGATTTTAAAATTTTAATCATTCATGCATTCATAGAACAAACTTTACTTGATTATGATGTACTCTTGTTTTTTTAAGAAAGGATTTGATATACTGATATTTTGTTTACAAGTCTCAGTTCTGTGCCCACTTTGGATCCTGTATAACACTTCTCTTGCAGTGTTTCTGTCTGGTTTCGGTATCAGAGCAACACTGTTCTCATGAAATAATTAAGAAGTATTCCCCTGTCTTTAATTTTCTTGAAGACTCTGTATAGGGCTGCTCCTATTTATTCCTTAAATGTTTGGTATAATAGTACCCTAGTGAGGACATGGGGCCTACCCTACACTTCATGAGGTTTTGGAAAAATATTTATGGAGTATAGCTGGTCTGCTATCTTGGGTTAGTTTCAGGTGTACAGCATAGTGATTCGTTTGTTTACTTGTTTTTTTTCCAGATTATATCCCATTACAGATTATTACAAGGCACTGGATATAACTCCCTGTGCGTGCACGCTCAGTTGAGCAGCCGTGTCTGACTCTTGGCACCCCATGGACTGTAGCCCACCAGTGTCCTTTCCCCCGGGGATTATTACAGGCAAGCATGCTGGAGTAGGCTGCCATTTCCTCCTTCAGGGGATCTTCCCAACCCATGTCTCCTGTGTCTCCAGCCCCGGGAGACGGATTCTTTACGCTGAGCCACGAGGGAAAGTCCAGATAACTCCCTGCACTATATGGTAAAACACTTGCTGCTGGTTTTAGGTGTAGTAGTTAATCCCGTACTCCTAATTTGGTGTCCCCACCTAATCCCTTTGGTCACTATACATGTATCTGCTTCATCTGAGTCTGGTTTTGTTTTGTACGTAGCATCATTTTTTTTATTCCACATTCAAGTGATAGCATACAGTATTTGTTGTTCTATATCTGACTTAATTCACTAAGGACAATATTCTCTAAGTCCATCCATGTTGCTAAATACTTGTTGCCTATTTATTTCAGGTATAGCAGCTTGTATCTGTTAATTATCCCGTGCTTCTAACTCACTGGCCCCTCCCCTCTTCCCACTGGTAACTATAAGTCTGTTTTCTACATCTGAGTCTGTTTTTTATTTTATATGTAGAATCATTTGTATTATTTTTTTTTGATTCCACATTCAAGTGATATTGTTAATATTTGTGTGTATTTTTTAATCTCACTTATTTCACTGAGTATAATATTCTCTAAGTCCATCCATGTTACTGAAATGTATTTTATTCTTTTTTAAAAACCAAGTAATATGCCAATATACACACACAAAAACACAAAACATTTTANTAAAAAGATTTTCCCAAGCATTTATCAATCATATCTATGAGACAATTTACATCTCTTACAATTTACACTACCATTTCCTGCAGCCACACTGTTATACTTCTTGTAATACAAGACAACACTTAGGAAAAAGTGTGTTGAATTTTTGATGCTTTCATGGAAAACAGTCTTAACTCATGCAAATACACAACAGTTTGCAATGTATCAACTGGAATGCCAAGAACCTGCCGGGTAAAAGGCTGGAAACCCTACAACTAGTTTTTATTTGGTTTGACTGATATTAAATCAAACTAGAAACCAACTTAGCAGGAGACTCAAGCACATATGACTGTTTTTACATATAGGGAAAACGATTCCCAAAGTTTCAACAGTGTTTACAAATTAAGAAGGAAATAAATAGAAATATTATTACCTTTACACTGAGGAGGCTGACTACTCCATTCATCATTTCCAACACAAGTAAGCTTGCTCTCTCCAATAAGTGAATATTCATCTGGTCCACTTGAAGGATCACAACTATAAGTTACTACTTCATTGTATTCAAATACGTCCTTGTGGCTATTGGTGTATTTTCCATTTGGAATTTCTCCAGGTGGTTTACACAAAATCTCTTAAAAAGAAAAAAAAGAGAGAAATGAAAGGCTAAAGGGAAGGGTAAAGGATTAGACAGCATTAGTAAGGTCCTATGAATTGCCTTCAATAAATTCATTACCATATGATCGCTATATGCGAGTTGTGACTCCACTATCCATTTAGAAGAAGCTTTTTATGAGAAAGTATATTATCTTAAACTCAAGCTATTAATCTACAAATGAAATTCCAGAATAAAACTCATTTTCTTACAGTCATGAGCTATCTACATGAGATACAAACATTTACCTGCAAGGCCAAACTAAGTTTTGTACTCATCGTAAGAGATGCTGACAATTCAAAGGTATAAGATGATCATGATTAAAGACAGAACTCAGTCCTAGTTGAGAAATGCTTCAAAATTTGTAAATGTACCTGTTTGCTAAGTCAGTTCTTCACATTAATACCAATTATTACTGTCATTTTCACTTTCATCCTTACAAGTGTATTGTGAAATTTTCCGGAGGCTATAAATTGTGTGATTTTTCAAGTGACTATATCCTGATGTTTTCCTTAAAGCCAAACATTGAAGAAATTTGCAAAAATGTAAAATAAAACCATTATTTGTTTTAGATTTTTTTTTCACTAAATATGTGTTATATACTAATAGGTACACATTTATTCTTCTTAAAAATGAATTAATAAATAGTTATTTTGAAAACTTTTCAGGATTAATTCAATATAATAGAATTGACACAGCATAACCCACAACATTATATGGGTTATGTCTATACACATTGTTGTTATGACAACAAACATAACCCATATAAACAAAAGCTCACTGGTGTCTATGTTCATTTGCAGGTATAAAGGAGTCCTGAGGCCAAACATTTGAGAATTGCTGCTCTACATCCCAACAACATACTTACTTTCACATATTGGAGGACTATCACTCCAGTCCACATTATTTCCAGAAATCTCACAATGAGAAATACTTGTCCCGATTAAATAATAACTAAATGAGAAAAGAAAAGTTACTATGTTCTTTAGTAGTTACAAGGTGAACATAATAATGAAAACAATTTTACATGGCTGTTTTTCTGCNACTCCAGTCCACATTATTTCCAGAAATCTCACAATGAGAAATACTTGTCCCGATTAAGTAATAACTAAATGAGAAAAGAAAAGTTACTATGTTCTTTAGTAGTTACAAGGTGAACATAATAATGAAAACAATTTTACATGGCTGTTTTTCTGCACTAGAGTAACTGGAGAGTTCCTTAAACAAAATATAACAGAAATGCTTATTAAATCTGCAACTTAACCAAATAAAAGTTTCTGCATCTGAATGAATACACATTGGCCCACAGCAAAATGTCTAAATTACTCTGCATTGCTGTCTGGCATCCTGGCCATATCTGGAAAGCATCACACATCCACCTCTACACTTTTGCTCACACCTTTCTAGTTCATAAGAACTGAAGAGACAGATAAGGCCCTGGAGCTTGGATCTCGCCCACCCTAGTTCCCACAGGCTACTTATAAGCTGCTCTAGTCGCGTGTGCAGATACCCGCCTGGTTCAAGTTCCAGCCCCGAGACCGACTTGTTGCCTGAGCTTGGGAAAGCCCATTAAAGCTCACTTCTTCAGTTTCCTCATATATGAAAAGGGAGACAATAGTACATATCTCATGAGACTGTTTTAAGAATTGTATGAGTTAGCATCTGGCACAGTGAGTACTAGGTAAGTTTTAGTTCTTATTAATAGTCTTTAGAGTATTACTATTCAACATACAGGCATACCTCATTTCACTGCTGTTCAAACTGAAGGTGTGTGACAATCCTGCACTGAAAAATCTATTTGTATTCATTTTTCCAACAGTGTTTGCTCACTTCATGTCTCTGTGTCACATTTTGGTAAATCTCACAGATTTCAAACTTTATTACTACTATTATATTTGTTATGGTGACCTATGATTAGTGTCTTTCTTATTACTACTGTGATTCTCTGGGGCTCAGATTATGGTTAGCACTTCTTGGTAACAAAGTATTCTGAAATTAAGGTATATACACTTTTTCATATATAATGCTATTGCACAATTAACAGACAATAATGTAAACACATGTAAAAAACTCATTTGATCTGCTTTACTGGAAGTGAACCTGCGGTTATCTCCAAAGTATGCCTGTATCTTTCTAGCAGTAAAGTAGTTTAGCAACACTACTCAATGAAATCTTCTCTGATCATTTAAATTCATACTACACTCTTCTCCTGGACTCTCATGGAAAAGATCACGAAATGATCTATTTAGTGCTTTTGATTTACTGTTTTGTTTTGACACCTCTCTATATACTGTGTCTCTCAAGAAGTCTACAACTTCCTTGAGTCTCCTGGCCCCTAGCAGCCTCCTTCTGTCTATACACTGGATCTCCCACTATTTTTACTTGATCAAGTTAAAAAATACCCAGGGTATCTGCCTGTGCCCACTTCCAGATGACTTTTCCCCAAGGGCTAGTGCACTGATTCTGCATTATAAGGCGCTAAGTAAGGACTCTGGCGTGAAGGCAAAACAGGTGGCGACAGGAATCTGTCTCCCCACCTTGACGGCAGAGCCACCGATAGAATCTGACACATCTCCACTCTTTCAGAAACCTAGAGTCTCTTCATGGCTTGCGATTTGGAGGAGACTGGACAGGTGAGTGGCCTTACTTTCGGTCCATCTGAGCTCTCAGCACAGTGGCGGCTCCCCACCCTCACCTCAGCAGCCCTCCGTGCGCACGCTGTGGGAGCAGCTTATAAGCAGCCTGTGGGAGCTAGGGCGGGCAAAAAGGGGCCTGCCCTCCAAGGAGCAGGCAATTACACTCTTATCACTGCTGCTTCTGATCCCAGAGGAGCAAAAAAGAGACGGGCAGCCACCGTCGTCACACCTCGGCCAGCTTCTTCAAGCTCCTTCAACAACAGCCAAATGACTTCCAAGAGATTTGAAATCCAGCACCCTTTGCTGCCTCCTTCACCTTTTCTTTCCCCACTAGCAGAAGTGTAAGCGAAAGTGGCTCAGTCATGTCCTACTCTTTGCAACCCCATGGACTATACAGTCCATGGAATTCTCCAGGCCTGAATCCTGGAGTAGGTAGCCTTTCCCTTCTCCAGGGATCTTCCCAACCCAGGTCTCCCACACTGCAGGCAGATTTTTTNCAGTCATGTCCTATTCTTTGCAACCCCATGGACTATACAGTCCATGGAATTCTCCAGGCCTGAATCCTGGAGTAGGTAGCCTTTCCCTTCTCCAGGGATCTTCCCAACCCAGGTCTCCCACACTGCAGGCAGATTTTTTACCAGCTGAGCCACAAGGGAAGCCCAAGAATACTGGAGTGGGTAGCCTATCCTTTCTCCACAGATCTTCCCAACCCAGGAATTGAACCAAGGTTTCCTGCACTGCAGGTGGATTCTTTACCAGCTGAGCTATCAGGGAAGCCACTAGCAGAAGCTGGACATTAAATACTTGGATATTCTAAAATAACTGCCATGTGGAAAAAAAAATTGGAAGGCGACTGTGCACGCCCAGAGAAAGGCTCAGAAAAGACCTGAGTCAGCGCTGAGACGCCACACAATACTCAAAACAAAATCACAGTAAAAGAGGGGCCAGTCTGGTTTTTCAGTCACCACATTGTTAGATTTCATATATGGATTCCACAGAAAAGTCACAAGGCATACAAAGAAACAGGAAAAAGAATCTACGGCTCATATGGAAAAGACAGAACGGAAAGATGGAACGATAAATGAAAAGAGCTTTTTTTCTGAAGGAGACCTTATGAGCGATCCATGGAACAAAGGCCTTAAAGGAGTGTCTTGTGAGGCTGCTCTCTGGACATAAGTGGGTGCAGGTTCTGCCACCCGACTTTTTGTCAACAAAGCAGCCAGATAGCTGACCCATAGATGCAGATCTCTGTGAAGACCCTGATGGATAGGACCATCACTCCTGAGGTCAAGCTGAGTGTCACCATGCAGGAGGTTAAAGTCAAAATCCGAGACACGGGGAGCCCTGCCTCTCCATCAGAGTCTGACTTCTGCAGACAAGAAGCTGAGGGGGCCGAGCTCTCTCAGACTATAATACCCAGAAAGAATCCACCCTGCCCTTGGTGCATCACACGTGGGGTGGCATCATCAAACCTTTCCTCTGCCAGCTTTTCCCAGAAGCACGGCTGTGACAAAACCATCTGCTGCACGCGCTGGGCACATGCTGTCACCTGCCACAGGAAGCAAGGCCAGGGGACAACCTGTGCCCCACGAAGGCCAGTCAAACACAGCCTTTCACTGTCTCATCTCTGCCCCACAGGGTGGCCCCCCACCTTGGGCCCATGGACCTGGAGCCTCAATGAAACTGGGAAAAAATAACAGTCGTTAAGATGGACAAAGAACTAAAGGAAGAAATGCAGAAAGTCTAGAGAACAGTATGTGAACCCCGAGGAAATATCAGTTAGAGACAGAAAGCTAGAAAGAACCCAAAAGTAAGTTCTTGCGTTGAAACTGACATTAATGGAAAAGAAAAAGTCACTAGAAAAACTGAAGGCGTATTTGAGAAGAAAGAATTAGTAGAACTGACATAGGGGAACAGAAATTACTGACTCTGAGAAAGAAAAAAGATTGAAGAAAAATGGATAAAGCCTAATGACTCCATGGGACACCAACAAGGAGACCAACATATACACTATGGGACTCTCAGAAAAGAGACAGAGAGAATTCTTATAACAGCTGAGAACTTACCAAATTCCATAAAAGACATGAACAGAAATATGTCAAAAGCTCAAAATTCTAAGTAAGATGAATACAAAGAGACCGGCACAAAGCCATAACCATCAAACTTTCAAAAACCAAAGAATACTGGAAGCTGCGAGCGAGACGAGAAACACCGCAGGTCAAGCGTCACAAATAAGATCATCAGCAGATGTGTCATTAGAAATTCAGAGTCCAGAAGAAAGTTATTGATATAATTAAAAAAAAAAAAACTCAGCCAAAACCCCTCTATTCGGCAAAACTGAGTGTCAAAAATGAGGGAGAATTTAAGACATTCCCAGAATTAAACTTAAGAAGGTTGTGACCACTCTACACTCAAGAAGAGGTGTGACGGGAGTGCTGAAGAGGGGATGAAAGGCCTCAAAGTCTTATGTATAAAAAAAAGACACAGAAGCTCCACAAAGGGAAATATAAAAGCTATTATAACAGTGAGCACTACTGTGGGCTTCCCTGGTGGCTCAGAGGTTAACGCATCTGCCTCCAACGCAGGAGACTCGGGTTCGATCCCTGGGTCGGGAAGATCCCCTGGAGAAGGAAATGGTAACCCACTCCAGTATTCCTGCCTAGAGAATCCCATGGACAGAGAAGCCTGGTGGGCTACAGCCCACAGGGTCGCAAAGAGTCGGACACGACTGAGCGACTTCACTCTCTCTCACTCACTCTAGCACTAATGAAACAGTGGCTTGCCAACTACAGTTTGTTTTCTACGTGATATAAAAGACTAAATTATAAAATAAATAAATAGATTATTAAAGTAGAAGCTAGTATTACAATTAATTGCGAAGACAGCAGTATGATATCAACAACCAAAAAGGGCGAGTATGGGGCAGTAAAGGACTGATTTTGTAATTTATCGAATTTAGAATTCAACAACCTGGAGTGCTGTAACTATACAATGTTTTTTTGTTTTGCTTTGTTTTGGTCACGCTATGAATCTTATTGGATTCACAGCTTGGATCTTAGCTCCCCAGTCAGGGATCGAGCCTGTGCCCCCTACAGTGGGGGTGAAGAGTCCGAACCCCTGGACTACCAGGGAATTTCCACGTACAGTGTTAAATGTAATTTCCAAGGGTAACAGCAAATAATACAGCTGTAGGATATATACATAAAAGGAAATAAGACAGGAATTTAAATATTTCACTACAAAAATCAACTACACGAAAAGGAAGACAGTAATGCAGGAAATGAGGGACGAGGGGAAAAGCTATAAAGTACTTAGAAAACACACAGCGCAGAAATGGAAATAGGTCCCTCCTTGCTCCAACCAGATCCCGTCTACAGGAGACTCACTTGACAACAGAAGACGTGAATGGAGTGAGAATGGAAGCCCGGGAACAGGTGTTAGCCACCATGACAGAGCCGAGGAGCCGTACTAAAGCCTGACAAGACAGACCGCAGATAAAAGAAAGGTTACGAGAGACAAAGAGGAAATTTTATATTAACAAGGGTTCACTGCTGCAAGAAGATACAACAGTTACAAACATTCACGCACCTAATGACAGGCCATCAAAATACCTGAAGCAAGACATTTCAGAGCGGAAGGGGCAGATTCCTACATGATAAGCGCTTCTCCAGTATTAGCTGGAGACTGCAATACCTCCCTCACAGTGATGGACAGAACGAATACGCAGAAGATAAACAGAGGACCCTAATGAGAAAACGCCAGATCTCACAGATACATCAAAGCACTCTAGCCAACAACAACAGACTATACAGTCTTCCCAACAGCACATGGGATATTCTCCAGGACAGACCATATGCTAGGCTATAATAACGAAACAATGTTATTCAAACATAATTATTTAACAAATAATATTATGTTTGTTTTATGCTACAAATTAATTTTAAGTAGATTTTAAAAGGTAGATATTACACAAAGTATATCCTTTGACCACACTAGGAAGAAGTTAAAAATCATTACCAAAAGGAAAATTGAAAATTCACGAAACTGTGAAAATTAAACAGTGTGTTTTAAATCAACCAGTGGTTCAAAGCAGAAATCAGAGTGATTAAAACTAGCTTGACAAATGGGAATGAAAATATAACATATCAAAACTTATGGGATTTAGTGCCAAAGGGGAAATTTACACCTATAAATGTTTACATTAAGAAATGGTACCTGTGAAAGTTCAAACTAAGTTTGCAAGTTAAGGAACCAGAAAAAGAAATAAATCCAAGGCTAGCAGAAGGAAGTAAATAATAAACATTTATCATGGTTTAGTTGCCATATTAGAACAGAGATAAACAAAGAAAGAGCAAAACAAGAGAGAAAAATTGAAGAAACCAAAAGTAGGTTCTTCAAACAGTGCAAGAGTTGAAAAACCTTTAAATAGACTAAAAGTGATCTGACTCAAATTACTAAGTCAGAAATAAAAGTAGTAACACCACTACTGATCTGACAGAAATAAAAAATACTGTAAGAGTGCCAGGAACAATTTTATGCCACAAATGGAAGCACTAGATAAAACAGACAAACTTCTAGAAACACAAAACCTGCCACGACTGAACCACCGAACAGATGATGTGAACAAACCTTAACTAGGAAGGAGATGGGAGAAGGAAACGGCAGCCCCTCCAGTGTTCCTGCCTGGAGAATTCCGTGGACAGAGGACCTGGTGGGCTGCCGTCTACGGGGTCGCACAGACTCAGACAGGACTGAAGCGACTTCGCAGCAGCAGCAGCAGTAAGGAGACAGAACCAGTAACCAAAAATCTCTCAATAATAAAAAATTCTGGATCTGATGGTTTCACTGGTGAATCTACCCAACATTTAAAGAAGTAACACCAATCTTTCCCAAACTTTTCCAAAAAACTAAAGCGAAGGGAAGTCTTCTGAGCTCATTCTATGAGATGAACAATACCATGACAGCAAAATTTGACAAAGACACAATGAAAGTTAGATCAACAGTCTTGAAAAACACCAGTGCAAACAACCTCAACACAATACTCGTAAACAACTCAACAGCATCTTACAAGGATTAAACATCATGAGCAAGTGAGAGTTATCCTGCGAATGCAAGGGATGGCTCAACACACAAAGAAACCAATCATTGTAATAAGCCATATTAAAAGCATGAAAGAGAAAAAAAAGCGCATGATCCCCTCAACTGAGGCAGCAAAAAACTCAACAAGATGTGGTCAAAAAAGGCATAGACAACTACTTTACCACTTTTATTCAACATGGTACTGGAAGCTCTAGCTAGAGCAATTAAGCAAGAAACTATATATATATTTCTACTACATAGAAAACCCTAAAGATTACACACACACACACACACACATACACAAACACAAATACAAATGCAGGAACTAATAAACTGAGTTCATTATTGAGTTTATGGGCCCGATAAAGGACAGAAATGGTATGGACCTAACAGAAGCAGAAGATATTAAGAAGAGGTGGCAAGAATACGCAGAAATGTACAAAAAAGAGGTTCATGACCTAGACCATCA
>SJYW01047397.1:365833-377733 GCA_006410735.1 Raphicerus campestris
AGGGACCCGGCCCCGCGCCTGCGGCCCAAGCCATCAGGGCTCCCAGCAGCGTCCAGCCGGCCGGCCCCCGCGCCCGCCCCAGTCCCCCTCCGCGGCCAGGGCGCACAGTCTACCGGAGGACGTGGGCAGCAGGAGCAGCGGCGCCAGCAGAAGCACCCCGACGAAACGCCCAGAAGAAGCCAGTCTTTCGGGGCGGCGGGGCGGCGCCTTCCACGGCGCGCAAGACGCCCTCATTTTCGCGGAAACCAGCGGAACACCCGAGACTGCTCCGCAGAGACGTTTCTGAGTCCAGGTCCCCGCGATACAAGCGCCGGACGCAGCGACGGCGCCGGCTGCCTGAGCCCCGCGGCGCACCCAGGGCGGAAGTGACACAGAAGGGGGCGGGGTCTATGGGCCGGCGGCCCCTCCCACGGGCCTGCAGGCCCCGCCCAGGAGCGGGGAGTGCTGCGCGTCCCCGGGACCCTGACGGCCCTCCGCCCCCTGACTGCCCCTAGCTCCGCCCTCTTGCGGACCTACCGGGAAGCCGCTGCGGCTTGCGGGAACTAGCTGGTTCCCCTGGGCTGGGCTTTGTTAAAAGGGACTGTTAACGCCCTGTGCCGGAAGGGTGGAACGTAAACTCGCGGTGACGATATCATCGGTGTCCGTTTTCCGGAAGGCTGGATTAAAGAATAAAGGGCAGAGACCTAAAAATAGAACCCTAGAGCTCGGGCAAGGGGAGCGGACAGGCCCTCAAGACTCCAGTTTGGCCCTGGGATCCAGAGTGTCAGAGCACCTCTGCCCTTGCTCAGACTTTGGCATGCTGCTGCTGCTGCTGCTAAGTCGCTTCAGTCGTGTCCGACTCTGTGCGACCCCAGAGACGGCAGCCCACCTGGCTCCCCCGTCCCTGGGATTCTCCAGGCAAGAACACGAGTGGGTTGCCATTTCCTTCTCCAATACATGAAAGTGAAAGTGAAGTCGCTCAGTTGTGTCCAACTCTTAGCGGCTCCTCCGTCCATGGGATTTTCCAGGCAAGAGCACTGGAGTGGGGTGCCACTGCCTTCGCTAGATTTTGGCATGAGTCGGTGTCAACTATAAGTTGTTGCTTAACCAAGATCCCTGCTGAACAGCAAAGGCATTTGCCTCTAGGGAGATTGAACCCCATGCTGCTAGAACTGTTGACCTTCAGCAACCCCTGAGGGAGTTCAGGATGGAGTGAGGCTTTCTGTTCTCCAGGGAATCTGGTGGGACAGGTCTTTGAACAGTTGGATGTTTTTAGGAACAGGTTTTATGATCTCAGTCCTTACATCTCCTCGTAGCCAGAGAAGCACTAAATCCCTTCACGGTGACATCAGAGCCTCATGACTAACAAATACCTTTTGTAAAATGACTGCTTCACGGCATTGAGCTCCCCCAGCACCAAAACTTCATATACTGACTTTCGCGTACTGCTGCTTTGGAGCGTCTCTCAGAGCTGAGGTGCTGCCTCCCAGGCTGCAGTCCTCATGTTGCCCCAAACAAAACTCAACTCACGACTCTTAAGTTGTACATCTTCTTTTAGTAGACATCAGTCATAATTTGGGACAATAATTGAGATCTCCATGGCTGAACGTCTGCTACTGAAAGTTTGTCCTGGCCTGATAGATAGCAAAATCACAAAAGTGTGAAGGACTAGCTGCCGACAGAGACCACCAGACGGAGTTCAGAAAGAAAAGGTTTATTGACAATTTCGGATCCGGGCTCCCACCAGGCCAATCGAAGGTGGGGATCCCTGAGCGCCCGCTTTGGGAGCCTTTTATCCTATAGTTCGGGGGAGGAGGGGGATGAAGCTAGGCTACTCAGCAGAGCGTGATTGGTTGGCAGGCAAGCAAGTTTATGTCACTATTGGTGATATTTGTGATTGGTGTCAAGATCCTGTTTCCTAGAGCTAGATCCTGTTTCTTAGGTTGCTGATCAAACATTGCAGTGGGATACCTGGTGGTATTTATTGTTTCGCTTTTAAAAATTTTGGGGCTTTCTGTCCCAGTAAAGCTGACCTAGTATCCATCTCCTTGGGAATGTTGACTTAGTATTCATACCTAGTATTAATCTCCCTGGTAACGCTTTTACTTCCTTCTTCTATATTCCCATAAACTAACCTAGCATTTAACTCTTCTGGGAACATTCAGCTTCCTTCTTCAAAAAGGTTTGGCCATTGCTCTCCCAACTGCTAAAGTCAGTTCATTTCAGTTGCTCAGTCATGTCTGACCCTTTGCTACCCCATGGACTGCAGCTCGACAAAAGTTGATTAGTCTCTCCTGTAATTCCCAGGAGAGGACCCCGGGAAGATAAAGTAAATATTAAATAACACCGGGCATATGGGGCCTCAACTATGGCCTTGCCTTTGAACAACTCAATGTTTTATTGAAGATGAAATACACATGCATGAAATACATGCATGAAATACACATGCATGAAAAAAACAAGGATAAAGAGTGCCTTAGGTGCCATATTTCTGGAAGCGATGAATGTCATTAGAGTTGGGATGGTAGGAATTAATGAGTGACTACTTTTCTGATGAGCCAGTCTCTCGATGCTGGAAAATGAAGAATGAGTAAAATTTATTTGTAGAGTTGTGAGTGAACCTGTATGACTAGTAATGGGAAAGAAAAGTAATGTGACCATTATTAAACAGCAGACAAAGGAGTTGACATTTTCTTGGTAACAGTTGGTAAAGAATAAAAATGTCAACCAATGTGTAAACATTGTGGGCCGGGGGAACCAGTACCCTCAAACTTAGTTTTTAACATCACTTTTGCTTGGTTTAAAAGTTTAAATGGACATGACTTTGAAACCACTAGGTCCATTTAGAGTTTACCCCAAGGAAATCATCAGAGTTGTGAATGAAGATATATAATTTTGGAGAAAATATAAACTCTTAAATATTTGGCAGAAGTATAAGATTTTTTGATAGGTATCTTTTTGAAATGAAATTTTGTACAGCAAGAAGTGTAAAAAAAGTGAGAAACTATGACATATTCATAAGTTGAAAAAGCAAATTCCAAATCAGTGTGTGCTTTTTGGTATTCCTTTTATTAAAATAGCATATTGACACACTTTTAAACAGAGGTTACTTGGAAATAAATAAAAATAACAGTTGATAGGCTTATGTATATTTCATTTTTGTGTGTTTTTTAGTTTTCTGCATTGACCCTTTATTGCATTTGGAATCAGGTAAAAAAACAAACATCTTTTTTAAAAATCCAACCTGCATATCAACTACTCTTTTATTCACAGAATGGTGGGAATAAAATCTGTATCACATAGGGTTCATTGATGAGAGGATGGTAAGGAAAGAAAGCTCTTCATGCAAACCTCAAATGTATCTTCTGTAATTATAGAACTTGGTATATATTTTAAACAATTTGTATTAAAGATTTTCTGGGCTCAGCAAACTTTGGACTTTCTGCTTCCTCCCAGATCAACACAACATTTGGATTCGTGGCAGAACATGCAAGATACTAATTGTGAAGGTAATGTATAAAATGAGCACCTTAGTGTCTTGGGTTATAAAATTCAGACACTCCATGATGACAATTANGCAAATTTTGGAATTTCTGCTTCCTCCCAGATCAACACAACATTTGGATTCTTGGCAGAACATGCAAGATACTAATTGTGAAGGTAATGTATAAAATGAGCACCTTAGTGTCTTGGGTTATAAAATTCAGACACTCCATGATGACAATTAAAGGAGGTATAATTAAGGAGACAAGGAATAGGAAACTCAATGAAGGGGAATTGTCGTTTTTGTTATTTCTTATAGTTGTAAAACAGTGATACAACAGAAATGTTTTGTGGCTCAGTGTTGGCACTTAAGAAAACAGATCTATTCTTTGTTGTCTGCAGCTATCAGTATATAATGTTGTATGTCAGTTATAGCTGAATAAAGTTGAAAAACACTTCCAATCTATTTCTAGTCTTAGAAGTAAGTTCTTTTCTCATGAGAAATTTTAAAAGGAGAAAAATATGACTACTGTTTGGTTTCCTAGTTACAAGTGCTATATTAGTTCCAAGAATGGGTTTTGCTGGAATTTTCAGTCAGTGATATTTCTGGGGTTCATCAAGTCATTCTTAATATAAATGAAGAGTTTTACATAGATTTCTTAACTTATTTTGATTTGACTCAAGGGATGCTACATTTGAAAGGTTTTTGAGTCCTGTTCCCTATTTTTCTGAACAAGCTCCATGAGGAAGAGATCATCTTCTTGCTGTATCTCCAGTGTTGAGACAGTTCTAGACTGATACTACGCGCTTAACAAATACTCATTAAATACTGAATGAAATAAATGGATATAGCTGTGAAGTGCTTTTAACATATTACTGCTGCTTCTGCCCTAGTGAGGATTTACCAAATGCTGGAAAAATTCTGAGAAATTTTGATTTTAATAGTGTTAGGTACTGGGAGCAAAGCTGGATTTGTCTCTGAAAGGCATGAGCTACGTGTCTACACAGAAAACTTTCCTGAATCAGGAATGGCGAGCTGACCTCTGAAGTGGATCCACTGTTTAACGCTTAGCCTTGAAGAGATCATTTTAGTGACAGAGTTCAAAAGGAGAGTATTGACCGTGAACTTCCTAAGGTTCTGAGAGGCACAGAACTTCAGAGTCAGGCTTTGAGTGAAGTAGGGCCTTAAACACTAGTGGTTCCTCCAAATTCCTCAAAGACTTTGTCAAACTGCCAACAAGAAAATGAGGAGAGAATGGAGAGTATGATCGTTTGTTGACCAGACTTTGAGCTCTTGTAGTAGCTCTCCTGTAAGCTTTAGGAATGGTGGTAACATGGAGGGAGGTGTCTGGGGATGTCAGTACATAAAGCAGTGTTAGCTATCTCTTTCCTCCTAGATTGGTTTATTTACACTTTGTTTTTCAGAGGTGGGGTAGCAGTGTGAAGGGGCCTGTAAATGCCCTCGGAAGAGGCTTTCCCCTCTTTTTTGCTGTTGTTTCTGGTGTTCAGTCACTAAGCCCTATCCTCTTCTCTTTGCAGACCCATGGACTGCAGCATGCCAGGCTCCCCGGTCCTTCACTATCTGCCGGAGCTGGCTCAGATTCATGTCCGTTGACTAAAAAGATACACAACAGGAGAACTGACTTAAATTTTATTTGGGGCAAAATGAAAACTTCAGCCTGGGAGACAGTACCTCAGATAGCTCTGAGAGACTGCTCCGAAGAGGCAGTGGGAGAAGGTCAGTGTAAGGTTTTGGTGAAGGGGGAGTTCAATGAAGTGGAACTCTTACTTTACAAAAGGTTTTCTGCTAGCCACGAGGAGCTGATGTCACCACGAAGGGATTTAGTGATTTTCTAGCCATGAAGAGATGCAAGGATTGGGATCATGAGATCAGGTCCTGAAAATATCTAGCTGCCAGAAGAAATGTTCCCTGGTTTCCTGGAGCACAGGGTGCCCCACTCTCCACCCTGAATTCCCTCAGGGGGAGTTGAAGGTCTGCAGCTGCAGCAACAGAGGGTTCAGTCTCTGCAGAGACAGATGGAAAATGCCCTTGTTGTTGTTCAGTTCACTTCAGTCGCTCAGTCGTGTCCGACTCTTTGCGACCCCATGAATCGCAGCACGCCAGACCTCCCTGTCCATCACCAACTCCTGGAATTCACTCAGACTCACGTCCATCGAGTCCGTGATGCCATCCAGCCATCTCATCCTTGGCCATCCCCTTCTCCTCCTGCCCCCAACCCTTCCCAGCATCAGAGTCTTTTCAAACGAGTCACCTCTTCACATGAGGTGGCCAGAATGCTAGAGTTTCAGCTTTAGCGACATTCCTTCCAAAGAAATCTCATGGCTGATCTCCTTCAGAATGGACTGGTTGGATCTCCTTGCAGTCCAAGGGACTCTCAAGAGTCTTCTCCAACACCACGGTTCAAAAGCATCAATTCTTCAGTGCTCAGCCTTCTCCACAGTCCAACTCTCACATCCATGTTCAGTCGCTGGCAAATGCTCTTGGCAAGTGCCGATTTGTATTTGACAGTCAGTGATACTATCTAACCAGCTCATCCTCTGATGCACTCTTCTCATTTTGCCTTCAATCTTTCCAGTGAGTTGGCTCTTCCTGTCAGGTGGCCAAAGTATTGGAGCTTCAGCTTCAACATCACTCCTTTCAATGACTATTTGGGGTTGATTTTCTTTAGGACTGACTGCTTTGATCTCCTTGATGTCCAAGGGACTCCTAAGAGTCTTCTCTCACACCACAGTTCAAAAGTATCAATTGTTTAGTGTTCAGCCTTCTTTATGGCCCAACTCTCACATCTGTATGTGACTGCAGGAAAAACCATAGCTTTGACTATATGGACCTCTGTCAGCAAAGTGATATCTCTGCTTTTTAATAGGCTGTCTAGGTTTGTCATAAGTTTATGTTCAAGGAGCAAGCATCTTTTAATTCCATGGCTGCAGTCACCATCTGCAGTGATTTTGGAGCCACAAAAACGAAGTTCATCACTGTTTCCATTTTTTCCCTATGTATTTGCCATGAAGTGATGGAACCAGATGCCATCATCTTAGGTTTTTTGAATGTTGAGTTTTAAGCCAGCTTTTTCACTCTCCTCTTTCACTCTCAACAACAGGCTCTTTAGTTCCTTTTCACTTTCTGCCATTAGCATGATATCATCTGATATCATTAGCATATTATTGATGTTTCTTCTGGCAATCTTGATTCCAGCTTGTGATAATATCCAGCCTGGCATTTTGGATGATGAAGTCTGCATATAAGTTAAATATAGCTCAGCTGGTAAAGAATCCACCTGCAATGCAGGAGTTGCTGCTGCTGAGTCGCTTCAGTCATGTCCGACTCTGTGAGACCCCATAGACGGCAACCCACCAGGCTCCCCCATCCCTGGGATGCTCCAGCCAAGAACACTGGAGTGGGTTGCCATTTCCTTCTTCAATGCAGGAAAGTGAAAAGTGAAAGTGAAGTCACTCAGTCAAGTCCGACTTGTAGTGACCCCGTGGACTGCAGCCCATGGGATTTTCCAGGCAAGAGTACTGGAGTGGGGTGCCGTTGCCTTCTCTGCAATGCAGAAGACCCCTGTTCAAGTCCTGGCTTGGGAAGATTCCCTGGGGAAGGGATAGGCTACCTACTCCAGTATTCTTGGACTTCTCTTGTGGCTCAGCTGGTAAAGAATCTACCTGCAATGTGGGAGACATGGGTTCAATCCCCTGGAGAAGGGTAGGGCTACCAAGTCCAGTATTCTGGCCTGGAGAATTCCATGGACTGCATAGTCCATGGGGTCACAAAGAGTTGGACACTGCTGAGCAACTTTCACTTTCACTTTCAAACAGGGTGACAGTATACAGCCTTGTCGTACTCCTTTCCCAACTTTGATCCAGTACATTTTTCCTTGTCCATTTCTAACCATTGCTTCTTGACCCACATACAGGTTTTTCAGGACACAGCTAAAATGGTCTGGTAGATTCCCATTTCTTTCGGAATATTCCACAGTTTGTTGTGATACACAGAGTCACAGACTTTAGCTTATGCTAAACAGAAGTAGATGTTTTTCTGGAATTCCTTTACTTTCTCTGTGATCAAATGGATATTGGCAGTTTAATCTCTGGTTCCTCTGCCTTTTCTAAATCCAGCTTGTACATCTGGAGATCCTTGATTCACATACTGCTGAAGCATAACTTGAAAGATTTTGAGCATTATGTCGCTAGCATGTGAAATGAGTGCAATGGTGTGGTAGTGTGAATGTTCTTTGGCATTCCCCTTCTTTGGAATGAAAACTACACTTTTCCAGTCCTGTGGCCACTGCTGACTTTTCCAAATTTGCTGACATACTGAGTGCAGCGCTTTAACAGCATCATCTTTTAGGATTTGAAATAGCTCAACTGGAATTCCATCACCTCCACTAGCTTTGTTCTTAGAAATGCTTCCTAAGCCTCCCTTGACTTCACGCTCTAGGATGTCTGGCTATAGGTGAGCAACCACACCATCGTGGTTACAAAGATCATTAAGACCTTTTTTGTATAGTTCTTTGTATTTGTGAAAGCTTGAGAGAGAATAATAACTAACCAACCATCAGTTCTGTTCAGTCGCTCAGTCGTGTCCGACTCTTTGTGACCTTATGAATTGCAGCACACCAGGCCTCTCTGTCCATCACCAACTCCCAGAGTTTATCCAAACTCATGTCCATCCAGTCGGTGATGCCATCCAGCCATCTCATCCTCTGTTGGGCCCTTCTCCTCCTGCCCCCAATCCCTCCCAGCATCAGTCTTTTCCAATGAATCAACTCTTCGCATGAAGTGGCCAAAGTATTGGAGTTTCAGCTTTAGCATCAGTTCTTCCAATGAACACCCAGGACTGATCTCCTTTAGGATAGACTGGTTGGATCTCCTTGCAGTCCAAGGGACTCTCAAGAGTTTTCTCCAACACCACAGTTCAGAAGCATCAATTCTTCGGTGCTCAGCTTTCTTCACAGTTCAATTCTCACATCCACCATTAGGAGATAATTATTAAACCACCTTTTCTGATTTTGGTCCTGGGAGCTCTGCCATCTCTGCTTGCACCTGGTAAGCACCTGCCAGTCAGTTGACCTTCTTACTTGTCTGTGACCTCACGAGCTTTACTGTGGAGCCGCACCCAACGCAGGGATCCGGAACCCTGCCAGGCACAGGGAGGCGGACCTTTCTCAGAGCACCGCATACTCACTTTGTTTCCTCCTGGCTTTGGGAAGCTTCACACCATAAATATTACAAACCATATTCCACATGTAGGTTTGCAAAGATAAAATCTTTTATTCTTTTCTCATTATAATAGTGGAGACAGTACATTTAAACATCATAGACTTGAACTAACTTACAACTCACACTTAACTGTGCAAGAAGTCAAGCAAAATAAAACAAAATTAGAATGTTAACATTAGGAATAGCTTTCAAGGCCAGTTGTTCCAGCCCCTGCTTTTCAGATGAAAAAATGTAAGGTCAGGGTTGAAAAGAATTGCTCAGTAATACAAGTTAGGCTATATAATATTTTCGACATCTTTTATATACACAGTATTTCCCAGAGAAAGCTGATGTAACAGAAGAAAATCGCACAGATTCCTGCAGTTACAAAGTCTCAGGTATCAGATATTTGTTAATGTAATTGCTCACCAACCTACTCCAGTTTGGGGGGTGGGAAACAGAACATTTTTTTCTTGTGATAGAGAATTTTCATTCTAAGAAAGTTGTATTTCTGTGCATTTAATTTCTAAGTCCTTTAAATGTTACTTCTTCAGAAAGCCCAAAATAAACAGAAATTACTAAATTTCAACTAAGTAGAACGTTTGAGCATCTTTTCCTGTATTTATGGGCCACTTGCCTTTCTTTTTTGAGTTACCTGCTTGCATGTCATTTACCCATACTTTAGGAGGTTGGGGGAGGGTTGGCCTTTGAATAATTAATTCTTTACAGAAGCCAGTTACCCTTTATTTGTAATATAATTTCAATTATTTTTTGGTCACGGTTTGTCAGTTGACTTTGCTTATGCTAGTTTTTTTTTTCTATGTTGCATAATTTAAAATTGAAATTCAAGTTGGTGTCCAGTTCATTCTTTATATTTATCAAGGTAAATATGGCAGAAGTATATTCTAAAAGTAACTGTTAATGTCCAGAATTACACAGAAGTTAGCAGTAGTCATATATGGATCTATTGTTAAATATTCAGAAATATACTGGCATTTTCTAGAGGTCATTAGCAAGTCTCACAATATCATTCCATATAAATTTCAGATCTAGAAAAATGTGGACCAGTTAAGACTTCAGGGCTACTTATTTAGAAAGTACCAATACACATTTATTAATTTGATAAATTTTTAAAAGTCATGCTTTTTTAGTTAATTTAGTTTGTTCTGAATCCTTTGAAAGTAAACTAGCTAATTTTATGATAAAAAGTATTCTTTTATTTAAATATTAGTGTTTTTTATATAGAACATAATACAGAGTACTTTTGAGCTAGAGTTTAGGAAATATTAATTTCCTCATTTTCTTCAGATATTTCCCTTCACCCCCCCTCTCTGTAATCATTTAATGCCTTTTTACTAAACAGAAATTAATTTTTTCCTAGAGAAAGTGAAAACTGGCATAGCATAAACCTTACTCCAATCCATCTATATGGATTGGATTCTCCTCTATAAAAGAAAAAGAAGGTATTTAAAAGGAAAAATACCTGTGCTTATAAAGAAATATATC
Source organism: Raphicerus campestris (assembly GCA_006410735.1). Lineage (NCBI taxonomy): Eukaryota > Metazoa > Chordata > Mammalia > Artiodactyla > Bovidae > Raphicerus > Raphicerus campestris. Next base: position 376,022 of record SJYW01047397.1, read on the forward strand.
TGAAGAAAGATTAGCAGAAAATGAATTAAAATATGTAACTAATCAGATTTTCATATCTTCTTCCTGTGTTTTCCCAATTATCTTTCATGAGTCCATTCCATGTTATAAACATTTAAATATAAGAAAGAAAAATGACAAACATGTAAACAGAAATTCTCGTGACATCTTCTTTCTTTAACCAGTTGAGACTGCTTATACATCCAGAGCATAGTTTTCCCCTGACTAGATAATGTGTGCTTTCAACACGAGATAAGAGAGGGGAGGAGTGGCTGGAGACCAAACTGAGAGGAGGGAGCTTCAGGACGTGCTGGGAGATCTTCTGTGTTCTCAGGTTCCCGTGTTTGTTTCCCGAGTCTGTGTGGTCACTTCTAAGGTTTTAGGAATCTCAGATCTTATTCTGTTGAGAATAACTGGCTCATTGTCAGTGTCTTATTTTGAGATGTTCGCAACTTTATGGTGCTTTGTCAAGGAAGGACACTGAAATCCCAAGTCCCTTTATTTAGATGACAGCATGGTCGACAACTGACCTGCCCCAGAATTTATATGCTGATGATCATGACGCAAGCATCGTAAATAACAAGTTCACAGGAAGTGCTTATTGCTTTCTATGGTTGCTATGCCGGGAATAAGAAAGTATTGCATAATACCCAGATAATCATGATGATGTGATCACTCATCTAGAGCCAGACATCTTGGAATGTGAAGTCAAGTGGGCCTTAGAAAGCATCACTACAAACAAAGCTAGTGGAGGTGATGGAATTCCAGTGGAGCTGTTTCAAATCCTGAAAGATGATGCTGTGAAAGTGCTGCACTCAATATGCCAGCACATTTGGAAAACTCAGCAGTGGCCACAGGACTGGAAAAGGTCAATTTTCATCCAATTCCAAAGAAAGGCAATGCCAAAAAATGCTCAAACTACTGCACAATTGCACTCATCTCACATGCTAGTAAAGTAATGCCCAAAATTCTCCAAGCCAGGCTTCAGCAATACATGAACCATGAACTACCTGATGTTCAAGCTGGTTTTAGAAAAGGCAGAACCAGAGATCAAATTGCCAACAAGAGAGTTCCAGAAAAACATCTACTTCTGCTTTATTGACTATGCCAAAGCCTTCGACTGTGTGGATCACAATAAACTGTGGAAAATTCTGAAAGAGATGGGAATATCAGACCACCTGACCTGCCTCTTGAGAAATCTGTATGCAGGTCGGGAAGTCACAGTTAGAACTGGACATGGCACAACAGACTGGTTCCAAATAGGAAAAGGAGTACGTCAAGGCTGTATATTGTCACCCTGCTTATTCAACTTCTATGCAGAGTACCTCATGAGAAACGCTGGACTGGAAGAAACACAAGCTGGAATCAAGATTGGCGGGAGAAATACCAATAACCTCAGATATGCAGATGACACCACCCTTATGGCAGAAAGTGAAGAGGAACTAAAAAGTCTCTTGCTGAAAGTAAAACAGGAGAGTGAAAAAGTTGGCTTAAAGCTCAACATTCAGAAAATGAAGATCATGGCATCTGGTCCCATCACTTCATGGGAAATAGATGGGGAAACAGTGGAAACAGTGTCAGACTTTATTTTTTTGGACTCCAAAATCACTGCAGATAGTGACTGCAGCCATGAAATTAGAAGACGCTTACTCCTTAGAAGAAAAGTTATGACCAACGTTAGATAACATATTCAAAAGCAGAGACATTACTTTGCT